>JABJVR010001786.1:0-18522 GCA_025773905.1 Chitala chitala
ATAAACTGCTGTAACAAGAGAATTTCCCCACTGTGGGATCAATAAAGTTCAATCTAATCTAATCTAATCTAATCTAGACACGTCCACCAGTGCTGGAATGAGCTTTCAAAAACAACACCTTTGGTTTTTAATTCATAGAAAACCCAGAGTTTATTTAGCTGTGATCACTGTGAAAGCTGGTTATTCTCATGAGTCTCAGATTTAGCCTGTCTTTTGCCTGTTAACCTGGAGCATAGTTTTCTAACTACAGCATCTTTTACTTCTCATAATTATAAACATAATTATAAAGTTACTTCAGCCAAAATTAAAAATAAACCTATTACAGGACACACAAACACACACACACACACACACACACATAAACAAAGGGCAATTTAAGGTTGTCCACCTAACTAGCGTGTTTTTAGGTTGTGGGAGAAAACCTGTATAATAATATACGGAAGAAAATTAAGACAATTTAAACAAATTTTATCTTTTGAGTTTTACAGTACAGTTAAAATTCACGTTTCTTGCACTAAGCTGTTCTGCCGAGTAACATGCAGTTGTTTACATTTCTGAAATACCTAAGTTAAATCCATTAATTTAACACAACACTTTATTTTGTTGACTCATTAATTTGCAGACACAAAAATCTCAATTCAGAACATGAGTATGCTCTGTGTGGCTCCCTTTCAGTCATTTATTTTGTAACATTTGTTGTCTGGACCTCAAAAAACTGAACTCGCCATCAACCTCAACACAATGACTTTGGCTTTGAGATGTATTTCAAGAGCTTAGGCATTACAGTCATTACCAGCCTCGACCGCTTCATGCGTGAAACCTCAGTGTAATGAGCCTGGACACTGTTTCTGCTCAACAGCTGGAATAGAAGCTCTAGTGGCTGAAAGGTGTGGTTTAGGCATGTTTTCTGCACCAAAAGCAACAAGCCCATGTACTGACCCACTCACTGCACAGCTAGTCTGTAGGTTTCCTTGTGAGTGTCAGATATATGAATAACTGTGTTCCGTCATTATGATTCTACCAAGTGTGGAATTTTGGTGGATACTGAATTTGACATAAGGAGGTTTAAATGCAAAAGGTAACATAATAACAAAATTACAGTATTTAAATAATTTCAAATAAGCATACATAATGAAATGTAACAATGTTGGTGATTCAACATGTAAGTTACAGTAAAGTTATAATGTGTGTGAATAAAGTACTACCTCCTCAATACTTAACCAGAGTAGACAATGTTGAATACATTGAGCATTTAATGTGGTTTAAACTCATTAACTTATCACTAAGTGTCTAATTTCCAAATTTCCAAATGTTACCCACAGTGCTGGCCTTTTAGTGTTGGCCATTTAGCGCTTTCATCTCAACTAGCTGTACCTGAATGCTTTGTGTGACATTCTCATAGGATGTAAGAGTTCAACACTTGATGTTTTAACATATCCTGCAAGGCTTGTATAAGTTTGACATAATTTTATGGAACACGGCACTCTGAGTCCATCCAACTATATAATAATATTGTCTGGAAACACTGCTGCTGTTTTGACAAATGAGCCAATATCTGTGTCAGGTCTTGCAACCCAGTTGAATGGCCTAGTACTGGTGTGTAGAATATTTGACAATTATAGGTTTTTATCACTAGTATTACATACAGTATATCTGTGTTGTGCACTCTCTACACTAGAAAACATATTTCCTTTCCACCCAAACAAATGGCTGAGCTTACAGGTATGTCAGCAATGCATCATGACAAGATTTTTTTTTCCCCTTTGACTCCTAGTGTTCAGATGGGGCATCAAACAAATTGAAAAGGAAGAGATGAATTCTAAATAATTAAGTAGGACTGGATCCTCTCTTTCCCTTGGGCTATAGTCAGACACACTGCCTTCATTTCTCACATAAAAAATGTATAAATCACACAAACATACAAGTTTTTCCCATAAATGAAGATATCTCTCAATCCACCTCCAACATATAGGTGAATATTTTATTGCTCAAAGGGCAGAGGATTTTATATATATTAAACTCAGAGCATACATCCTGATGGTAAAATTGTTCCTGGTTTTGAAATATATTTTCAATTGAAAAACTGAAAGCAATTTGCAAATATTGCTTGGGCTTTTTTCTGATGACTCTTTCTAACTGAACAAAAATGACACTGAAGCACAGAGAAACTGAACATACATTTTGTGACACCATTGAAATATTGTGGACTGAATGTTGCTAAGGTTTATGCTGCTGTCTTCTTTGTACTATTGAGACTTGTGTTTTACAGAAATGCAGGGATGGACAGACTGTAAAATATTTAATGTTTTTCTTCTTTCATTAGAGACTAGCTCATTATATGATGGTATAATGTAAATAATAAACTAAGTAAACCAAAGTGTTAACACACTCTTCTCAGTCCATCACCTAGACGTATTTCACACTTTTGTCATTACTGCTGTCGTTTGCCAACATTGTTGTGCAAGTGCAGCTGAACATCGAGCTTGACTTCTTACAAAACCTTAAAGTGTAGACTCAGTTCATCAGCCTTTTAAAAATTAAACTGGATTTTACTGTAAATTTGTAAAACTAAAATTTTATGCACCTGGAAACCACTTGGGACATATGCCATTCATGTTTATAGTAACCTACCAAGTCATACACGCCTCCACTTATACAGTATTTCTCTCTGATCGGTTTACAAAGAATCAAAAGCTATTCAACTGACCTCAAACAAGCAAACAGCAGGATACATAAAACAGCATATGTTGAAAAGATATAAGGTTGTCATACTGCAATAATGTGAGACTGAACCCAGCTAATGAATAAACTGTACAAATTAGGGTATCTGAGACTGGATGTTTCATTTGTGACTACCAATAAATAATATAAGAACAAGTTTTATGCATTTATTTGCATAGCTTCACATTAAATTACTGTACTGTTCGACACCTAAAAGAATATATATATATATATATATATATACATTTAGACACTGAGATTTATTTTTGTGAGGTTGTAGGTCTTTCCCGTCAGCAGATAATGCTCACTTTTCTAAACTGTGATGCCACATGTCTAAAGAGAGCATACTGAAAGCCATGTAACAGTGCGAAGTCATCTGCTGCCATGCTAATTCTAAAAAAATGCCGCACACTGTTTTTCACGCAAATGTCATCAGTGAATGCAGCCATTTCCAAGTGTTGTGATCACAAATTTTTCACACATTGTAATTAACGCAATCAGTCGCAGCTGTGCTTCCAACTTTTGTCAACAAATACAATAGCTGGGCATTATTAAACACTGTGCCTATTAATAACTGTGTCTGATGTTAAACACTGTGCCTATTAATATGTGTGTCTGATGGGGGGGAGGGAATTGCTGAGTGTCATAAAACACAAATGAAGACATAACCTTTCAAATGGAAACCACAAAAACAAAAAGTCTAAATTAAAAAGAGATTAAAGACAATTTAACAATATAATGAAAACTCACTGCTCCTTGAAAGTTCTAGGAGGCAGAGCTTCTAGAGAGCTATTATTTTTTGAGACTAGTACTTTCTTCTCTAATCATCAGTAGCTCTGATGATTAATTAAATAACTGGTGAAGTACTGAAGAGACCTTCACCATTCAAGTGTGTCAAAATGTATTTCAAACATGTCCAGTTTGGAATTAAATGTGCCTGGTTTTACCACTTTGTTAATAATATAAAATAAGTACTACATAAAACTATTGTAGTTTGGCTTGATAGGGCTGGCTTGCATATGCAAAATAATATTTTCTGTATACTGCCAATGTTTCATACAATTCAAATGAAAACTCTGCCAGACATAAAAAAACTCAAAGTTTCTTTTTCATTTAATTTCATGAAAGCTTTTTTTCCCTCCACACTATCGACCTACTTAAGAAGCCAAGGACGTGTATACATCTTCTGGCTGTTACAGGTACCAGCTCACCCCAGTTGAGTTGGGGGACCATTAAGCACCAAGCCTTACAGAAAAAAAATGTGCCCTAGAAAAGTAAGGGAAAAGGCTCAAGCCTAGATCTGGGTTCACTGCACCAATGGGGGATAATGTAAAGACCAAAAGAAGGTCTGAGATTTGTAAACCACAAGAGAGACAGAAATCCATCCATCCATTATGCAACCACTTGTCCTGTGCAGGGTCACAGGTGGCCGTGAGCCTATCCCAGGCATGCATGGGCAAGGAACAATCAAAGAGCACAAACACCCACTATTTAAATTTTATATCCACCTACCCTGCATTTCTTCGTACTGTAAAAGGAAATCAGAGAACCATACATGCATAGAGAGAACATTCAAACTCTACATACATACTGCCAAGAACCAGACTCAAACCCACAACTCTGCACATATGAAGCAACAGTGTGATCCAGTAAACCTCTAAGACACAAATCCATAAATTTTAAACTAATGGATATAACCAAGAAACACGAGTCACACTATATAATAAAGACGCGGATATCCACTAAAGAACAGAATCCAAGTGTGAACAGCAAGCTGCAGGGGCCCACAGTGTGAAGGGAGCCTTCACAATATTCAGCTTTTCTGCATGGCTCCAGTTTCTGGTTGAGAGCTTGACCTTGTTGGGTGGCTTCTATGCCTTGTTATAGGGCCCTAGCACTGTTTTTTTTTTTTTTTCCAAGTATTATACTGTATTTGAAAGGTTAATTAAAATTTTGATTCGTGTTGAGATACTTATAGAGCAATATCTGTTTAATGTTAAAGTTTTCACAGATGCATTCCATGGATACAGAAAGTTATTTGTGAGGATGTGACGATTTACTGTGAGGTTAGCATGCCAAAGAAAATTTTCTTTTCATATTTTTGATAATTTAAAAGGTATTTACAGGAAATTTCCAAAATTATTGAATCATCAATGTAAATGTTAAAAAGCGTATCGAGTGACCACTGGGGTCAGCAACACATGGGGAGGGGCGTCCAGACAACACTCATAAAAAAAAATGTATTGGTATGTTGTACATTGATTTAATGATTGCTTTACATATTCATAATTTACACACTACAAATTAAATTCAATATTAATTACTATTTGGTGGAAAAAAAGTCATAATTAAAAGTTTTCTTGTTTGTCAATGCACTGTGAGTTTGATCAAATGACCATAGCACAGCAATTTCATATCTCATTACGTTCTACAAAAATACATAGCTTAGTGGAGAATTAAGTTTTTTCTGCACTGGTGCCTGTCCAGTCAGGTTAGATTTAATGGACAATGGGAATTTGGCTATTTCAATAGAATTCAGTTCCTCTAATGGTGACTTTTACAGTTGATTATGCCTCAGCCTTGGCACAGTTGTACTTAGTCTATGTGAGGCATTATCACTGTTGATAGCGAAGATATTTTATTCAGTTTGTAACCTACATGTTAACTAGTGTTTTTAATTTTATCATTTCAAATGTCTTTAATGTTTAGCATTGCGGTGAACAATGTATTTGATGGTGCGGTTTTTTTTCTCCATGGTCCCTGATGGATGCTGCATACTCAAGGGAATCAGGTTCATAGCCGAATATGGATCATATACAAGGAATTTGTTCCCTACAATTAACCCATCCTCCCGGGGGAGCAGTGGACAGCCATTGTTTTCAGCACCTGGGCCAGCATTCTGCATGTCTCGTTCAACAGCGCACAGCACCTCGGCTGGGATTTGAACTGGGAGGCTTCCACATCCTAGCCTGGCGTTTGACCCATTGAGCCATCAGGTTACCGAGAAGATACAACAGCAGAGGTTCAGCACCAGATTGTGATTCTAAAACTTGTTATACATCCTGGGCAGGGGCAAATATGGTAGTTAGTCACTTAGGGTGCAGTTTATTGTAGTCCAGCTGTCCCTCATCAGCTATAATGGGAGCTTACCAATTTCCACCTTCACTTTTTGAAGTGAATACTTTGATATGTGCACTCAACCAACCAGCCCACCAACCAACCAACAATTATTTTATGCAGCATATTGCATATTCCACTAGTAAGCTGACAGAAACGGAGTTACCTCAAGTAGTTACCTCAAGTGAAAGAAAAACACTGACAACCTTAACTGTCATGTGGGCAGAATGGAACTCCCTCACAGCCTCTAAAGGAACAACACACATCTTAACAACAAGCAATAAATATACAAGTGCAGAAAACAGCATATATTACACATCATTATATTATACTGTATAGTGTTATCATTTTATTATTATAGTAGCACAAATATTTCTCTGAAAACAATTAAAATTAACTACATTTCCATTATAGGGTAGTTATCTAACTTTTTTCAGAAGGTGTGGGGGTGAATGCTTTTATGTATTCTAGTGCAAATTATTTATAAAAATTGCAAGCTTACAAATATTTACATTAATTCATTTAGTAGTTGCTTTTATCCAAAGTGAATTAAAACATTTCACATACATGTTACAGCGATATTGGATGAATTTAATTAGAATATATTTCATTGCCAAAGTATTCATCTACACAGATGAACAAATCATTGTTTGAAGGAAAACTCTTTCTGAGGATTCTGAGTAATTTAAAAGTTGAGTGACGGTAGTAGAGGCAGCACTGCACAACCACACTGACTGACTGATAAATTAACATTCGATGTCAATGGAAGGTTTTGTGCGGCCGAGGCAGGGCAAGAACCTACTGTTAAAAAGTTCCCTATTCATGCATCTCCTTTCACACATCTGGCAAACAACCGGATCTAATATATATATATATATATATATATAAATAAACAAGGAATAGAATTCTTGAATTTGAACTTGGAAACACACACACAAAATCAGCTTCAGCGCATTCCTCCAGTGTTTTTCAGCCAGTCAGAACCTTTTCTAAAGGCACTTGTGATAGGTACATTTCTAAAAGTATTATGTTTTGCTCTTTTACGTCCTACAGATTGATGTGACATTTGAGCACTAGCCAGTGTTTCGGGCATGCTTGAGCTGTAGGCTTTCAAGCACCCACTAAGTATCAGAGTAACATAATAAACATAACATTACATAATAAATCTCTGCTCTTCTGGAATTTTTCTCTACATTAACACGTGTACAAATGTCTTCTCAGCCGGGAGCCTTGAGTCTTTGCTTGTTTTGTCATGATGCCCAGGTTGGTGTGTTATCCTCCCTTGGCCATAGTCGAGCCCAATCTAATAAACGCTATTAACCATGTGTCATGTGAAACTATTAAGAAAACAGGATTACCTAAAATAAAATCCATAGGATAGAAGGCATGGGGGGTACACTCCAAGGAGGCTTTTAATTGGCTTCTACCAAGGGAGGTCCTGGGAGTTTGTATAACCCCCAGCAGGAATAAATCCCTCACAGAGATCCTCTTTAAGTCTGGACCTTATCAATTTTCACCAGATCAATGAAATATTTTCCCACCATAAATGAAGTGTGAAATGTGAATGATCTTAGAGCCAGCGTCCTCCACTGCATTCATTATCAGGTTCTACAATGGGGTCATTTGTTTTTCAAAAGCATTGGTGTGTAAGGTGCTTTGTTTTTTCACTTTGTTATCAATGAAGTCATTTAGAACCTTACTGGCTACGGCATTAAGACACAGCAAACTCTTTCATTTTCACCCTTTATTATTACATTCTGTTAAGCAGTCCATTGTTTCCTATCACTTCAGCGATGACTTCCCACCTCCCCTTTGTCTCGTTATCATGTCAGAAAAACACTTCTTGATACCAAAATTTAGTGATTTTGCAAGCTTTTGTGATGTTAAATAAAAAATTATGCCATTTTACAATCACATCACACAAATGGCTAATCACCAAAATTCTGGTCCAGGGATAATTGGGGTCTGTAAAATACAATTTCTAAGATACATTAAAAGTAATTGATTGCACTTGGTTAATGAGGTCCCGGCAATATGATAAGAAGAAGTGAATCGTTAGTTTAATGGTGCTACGGAAACCACAGGCTAAAGTCCCTCAGAGTTATGATAGGAATCCTTAAGTTGCACACATCTAAAAACTGTCTAATGCTTTATTAATATTCCCCCTTGGACTCCTCAAGAGATTTGCCTTCAGCAGGTTGAATCCGTTAATAGAAATGTTCTCCACTTTTGCTTTAGGAAACTTTATTAAAGGGGAGCCTTAGTGAGAGAGAAGCATTATGGGTAACAAGAACTGAATTCCCATAGAAGACTTCAATGTGTACCAAACCGCTGCTACACTGAGCCCCTCAGCTTCTGAAGACAAAATGAATAATTTAGCAGCAGGATCACGCAGCCTGCTTGAGGAGTCTTCATGGTGTTACAAGCAGAGGTGCCATTTGTGCATTATGGTGCTGGTTTTATATTCCCTATGGCAGTCAGGAGGTGCTCCTTAACCCCACAGGTGGAGAGGCATAAAGGATTTATACAAACACTTTACTGGAAATTAACAGTGTCATATGGATGCACCCATAGCTGTATACACCTGTTCATCTGAAGTCACTTTAATTATATTTCTGAGCAAGGCAAAGCGGAGGACAAAGGTGGTTGCATATGTTTCCATTGTTGTGCGTGAACATATATTCTACAGAGGAACAAAGGAAGTTCAGCAGTGTAAATGGTTTCTCTGTATGAATGTGGATGAGTTGAATGTGACATTCAAATTGACACAGCAACGTGGTATGAAGCTTTGTTGTAGTAAATTAGCTGTAGCTACAGTTTCAAGTTTTTTTCCTCTATATTTTAACCAAAACAACATTCATATAAATATGATATATAAACAAATAATTTTGAAAACAGATTTGAAGTGGTCTGACACACTCTTTGTTCACTGTTCTTGTAAATTTCAGTAATATATTTATAGTACACGGTAAAAATTTATTTGACCAATAAGTCATAAGTAAAGTGTTCCTTTACTTTATGCCAACCTATAAAAATAAGTTTTGCAATTTCAACTGAATTTTATGAGTTTTCAGGGTTTTAACTGAGCATTATGTAAATATGAATAATTTTGATTGTCAGTGGTTAAAGAACTATAGTCAAATAAAACCAGTAATAATGATTAGATTCTAATGGATTATTCACTTACTGTGTGTTTGTGCCAGTTTAAGGTGCCTTGGCACATTACCAAGTTATAAGACACATATGTGAGCTTTTTTTGCCCGAGGTTTTCTGTTGTTCTGTCTTCTGACATTCACAGCTTTGAGGTACAGTTTTAACTATATTACACTTTTTACAGTAATATTAGTGTTTCAACACAAACAAAATGGACAGTGTTATTATTGCTTTCTAAAACTCTAATACACAGTAGCAGCAGAATATACACATAATTCTTTAACTGTGTAGAAAACAGTGTGACTTTACTTTGGAGCAGTTAAACTGATTTCACATATGGAAGCTGAAATGCCTGCCAATATCATTTTCAAGGTCAGTTATCAATTTCTCGTCCCCAAATGTCAAAATCCACACTTTTAAGGACAGTATGAACCCTCCATAGATATAAAATAAAACATTATGCAGGTGACAACATTAGACATTATGAATTATTAGTACTACTACATAGATATGCACATATTTTATGCATTAAGGTCATTTCCAAGGTCAAACATTTTTTACCAGAAAAAGTTTTTTTTTATTAGACACATTTATCATCAGGTATATTATCTATAAAACGTAATGCATCACACAAGTTTCACAAAAAAATTGCTGATATTTTCAACTACTATGTTACAGTATAGTTTAATTACTGGTACATAACTGACGTTTCATATGGAAGAATCTCTCTCCAGAATCAAGTGCATAATTTTATGCATGTGCTCACTGGGATTGAACGATACTGTGAAACTATCGACTGCACAATCATGACACCCTGTTCAAAGAGGCTGCGCTTTAAAACCAGGAGGAGAAGAAGGACCACTGTGAAGTGTAGGCAGAAACAGAAACATGTGCTTCTCTTAGTCCTGTTTTTAGTCCCCTGTTGTCATCAGTAAGTGATCCCTGAGCAGATGGGGGTATGGCTGAATCTCCTGTGCTTTGGACGCTTTCCAGCCATCAGTTCTTGTTACTGAAACCCCAATCAGAGCAGCTCTCATGGAAAGTCTCTTCCTGGGGTTTGACCCTCACACACATTGGCAGCCATTGCAGACTCCACAGCTACCCGAGCACAAGATTAAAACCCAAAAACCAAGGGTGATATTTTTCTCTTGTCAAACATGATACACATTTGCATTACAGCTATAGTAACTATCGTTTTGTCCAATTTCAACAAATTTAAAGTGTTTTGGCATGCTGATCTGATTTTAAATGAATTCTTAAAAGCAAGCTGTAGCCAGAATTATAGAAATCCCCATCATTGTTTCTGTGCATTCTGTTCACTCATGATGTTGGTGAGATTAAATACATTAATATTGCAGTGACAATATTACGCGGCGAACATCACTGGCAATGTTTAAAATTAATTAAATTACATATCTCATGAGTAGGTCAACATTACTAGACTGCTTAAAGACTAGCCAGTAAGTGGTGAAATATAGTATTCTGTAGTCTAAAAAATCAATATTGTTTTGAATGCATTTTATGTTAAGTGAAAAAAATAAAATTCCCCTCTTCTAAGTTAGCTTCATCAGCATCTGGAATTTCAATTTATAATTTCATAAAAAAATCTTATAACCATAATTACAAGCATTCCATATCAAATTACCTGTTTTGCTTGGTGTTTCATTTTATTCCATGGAAAAGAAAATTTTGTGGTGTATTTCGGAAGCAATCAAAACCAGGCTGTCTGGGCATTACGTTCATAGGTCTGTAATACTGCATCATAGTCAGAACAGTGAACAAGAACACGGCAAGGCAGAACAGGTGCAAAACAAACACAGAGTTGAAGTACATTAGTAACTTCCTATGTCCCTGATGCAGTGACCAGGATTTGAAGGTGTTTTGGATTTTCACCACTATCATGATGTTACATTTAAGGTGAAGATTCCAATTCTGCTCTTTCATTCAGCAGAAAAAATTGCACCTGAAAGGACCTTGACATGAAAAACTAAACTACTTCCTCAGTCCACTTGCAACCCCTCCCCTTCCTCCATAGAACCTTTATCTACTGCTTTTTTATCATACAGATCGCATGTGTCATGGGAGGGCGGCACTAGACAGACTAAGAGGGCTCTACTAGCCAACAAAATCTTAGATTGAAGGCTAAAGAAACTAAATTGTTTTCCCTTTCTTGTATTATACTCAAACACACTACCACTGAAGATCGAGTCAACACACATGAGTCTCGGATGTGGAAGAGTTTTTATTGCACAGCCCAAAATCAATAATTCAAAATCCTAAAAATCTAAGATTGATCCTTATCAAAATTACACCATTTAAATTTGGGCCACCTTGTGTTGGTAAAAAACAGCCCCCCAAATTCCAGCACAGATCTTCAATAACACCTGGTGTGTTTCCTTTCTCCTTGAAAAATAAACAGTGAAAATACAAACAAAAAAAAAAAATTTAATTACACAAAAGCTAAATTAATTAAAAGAGAAATCACAATAACCAAAAATTAAAATAGTATACTCAAGGGCGGCAAAACATCAAAATACCAAGGACAATTAAAAATGTAGAAAAATTTTACAAAATAAGCATAGCATCTGATTCTTCCTGCCAGCACTGTAACCATAATGCCTTGTGGCACAGGCAAAGTACCCTGGGAAGTACCCAAGTCTCAGTGAGTGCCACAACATTTTTACAGGTAATGTCATTGATATAATGCTGATATTGGTCACATGGTCTGGTCTCTTTTAGACCACGGTGACCTTTCCTTTAGGATGTCTCTAAAATGTTTTCAGCTTCAATTACAGAACATTGGATATATCAATTTATTGGTAAGTCACTCAATTTTATAGCTTTTCAATATATAAAAAAGCTATATAAATTTAGAAACAACACAGTTTTACTGTTATAAATTTTAAAGAACTGTAATTTATCAACAAGAACATTATAAATTGTCAACTTTAAGTTCTACAGTTATTTTTTTGTGCCACATTAAGATTGTGGTGCTTGTGGCCACACTCCCTTATTTCCTTGTTAACCTGTTTGTCATTGTCTGAATGTTTGTACGTGGTGATTGTTTTCTGTTTGTTCACTATATAGGCTTGGCGTTTTCTCTCTTTTTTGCCAGTTGTTGAAGTCTAGTTGTGAGTCTTATGTCTTCTGGTTCCGGTGCAGAGTATTTTGCCTATGTACTTCCTACTTTATTTTGGTTCTTTCCTTGCATGTTCTGCTCCCTTAGCTGCATTCCTGCTGTCCTTTGTGATAGCCTATTTTTCATTTCTGTAATATGTCCTTGTTTTCATAATTAAAGTCCTCTGCATTAGTTCTCAGCTGAAACCTGTTGTCCTCTGTCCTGATTCTGCCAATGTGACATACTGTGCAACACTTGTTTCATTTGTAACTTTGTTTTTGTATTGTGATATTTTAATGAAAAACAAGAACCCAGGAGTTTGTAATTTAAACTACACAACAATACTGTACCTAATTGTATATAGAAACTGTCATGTAAATAAGTTATACTACCCACAGCAATTACTGTGGACACATATCTGCTTAATACATACAAATGTAGAACTCACAACTTGCAGAACATACTGTATAACACCAGAAAAACAAACTGCATTTTGGCCTGTTACCTGTGCGCTGGCGGCTTCTCAGAAGTCTGTATTTTATGGATTTCTAGGAAACTTTTATGACTTGCTTCTGTAGCTCTTTTGCTCAGCTTCAGCATTCAGATTTGACTGGGTGTTTTGTAAATGTTTAAAGAGTTGAAAAATTACAGATTGCAGTGTTAAATCTGTTGGTATAACACAAGACCAAATAATGCTCCTTTTTCTGTCACTAGACAAAAAAAACTTTTTGGCATCTATGTAATTAACACTGGTATTGATTCCTTGAAAGTGTGCAACTGCAACAAGACTGATTTACTGATATTTTGTATTAATCAACCTCCCCCACCCCAACGAGTGGAGAGGAAGAATATATTTTCAGCTACTTTAGTCTCATCATTGTCTTGCGTAGAAGTAAAATTTAAAAGCAAATAATACATATATTCACTAGGAAGGAGAAAGATTCTAAGACTGATTTATTGACAAAAGCACACCACTGTGCAGAATCTCCTAAACAAAGAAAGTTAGGAGAAGTTCACTGAACAAAGGAATAAATAGTTTATATAAGAAAAAAATGCATAAGAAAAATGTAATCAAATTAGCAAAAAATTAGGATGGATACATATTGGTCAGTGACCTGTTTTTCACATTTATTATTGGTTCATATCCATCCTCAGAAACTTCTGATCACCACATTATATTGTTGGTTTTAAATTAAAACTTTGTGTCCTAGGGTGCTTTTCTACTGCACCAGTTAACAAACATTTGACACTAAAAAATCAGTACTTTTTCCATTGTGTTCTGGTACAGTACCAGTACCAGTACTGAAGAACCAAACCAACTGTGGTAATCATTTGGTGCTTCAGTACTTAGGGCTAAGATCTGCAACATGTGTAATGCCAGTTGGTTATGCAAATAATGGGCCTCTCAAACACAACATAGAACTGTTATCTTTGGAAAAACATATAATTTTTACGTAGAACATTGTCACCCCCACTCATTAGCGTGACCTTGGCTCATCTACTGCAAGTTTACTGACCGTTTATGATCCCTTCTTGCAGTTACCTCGCCATCTTGTGTATCCTGGTACCTGTCTTACCTATTCTGCTCTTCTGTTCCACCCAGCCCCAGTCTTCGTGTTGGACAGATCGCCACAGTTTTTCGGACTCTTGCCTATACTTTTGGACCTGATCTCAGCCTAATGTTTTCAACTTTGGTACAACAGTTCAACAAAAGTCTAAGCTCTGCAAAGCTGTTGGAAAATGTTACAGAATACTGCGCCCACCATGGATCCCGCACAGTATTAGGCTCATCTTGGAGACTAGGCCATACAGATAGCTGAATTTAGAGCGATGCTGACTGCAACCCAGGAGCCCAATGCAACGTTTCTGTACTGAGGGCAAGAGGGACATCTACTTGCTGACTGTCCACAATGACCTCCCAGAGGGCCTATTAAGGTAGGAAATATCTTGCCCTGTTCAAGAGAGGTACAAATTCCCATTACACTGTATGTCAATTCACTTCCTATCTACTGCAAAGCCCTTATAGATTTGGAGACAGTGGGAAATTTTATGGACCAGGACTCTGCGCACAGGTATTGCATTCCACTTTCAAATCTCATGTATCCCTCTCCATATCACAGCAATCAACAGTGTTCCCTTAACCTATGTAAAAGTTACCCACCAAATGCAAGCTGTGCAATAAAGATTGGCATTACTCACCTTGGGCAAGTTCAGCATTTTCTCCTCAGAGCGACACCACAACCCACTGTCCTTGGGTTTCCATGGAAGATGAAACGTAACCCGCTGATTGACTGGAGACACTGAGAGATCACCAAGTAGAGTCCCTGCTACAAGAAGAGTTGTGTCCAGTGCTACATCCTACCGTGCTGTGCCTACTCTATTGAAAGTCCTTTCCCAGAGACCCTGGAGAATCTCCCCCCAAGTATAAATCTTTCTCAGACATATTCAGTAAGTCCCAATCCTTTCCTTGCTGTTTCATCGTCAGCATAACTGTGCCATTGATCTTCTTGAAGGAGTTCCTTTACCCCGCGGTAATATTTATCTGCTCTCTGAACCTAAGGAGTGGGCGATGCAGACATATATCCAAGAGGCCCTCCAACAAGGTATTATTCAGCACTCTGCATCTCCCATTGTGTCACGCTTCTTCTTTGTTAAGAAGAAGGACGGGGGCCTCCGTCCCTGCATAGATTACGGTGAGCTCAATAAAATAACAAAAGCATACCCTTTACCACTTGTGCCTTCCGCCTTAGAACAATTCTGCTCTGCTACCATTTTTACCAACCTGGATCTACATAGTGCCTACAACCACATCTGCATCCAGGAGGGAAATGAATGGAAGACAGCCTTCCACACCACTAGAGAGCACTAGGAATATCTTGTCATGCCTTTTGGAATGCATAATAGTCCAGCTATATTTCAAGCATTCTTGAATGATATCTATTCTGACATGCTCAATCGCTTCATTTTTGCCTACCTTGACAATACTCAGATTTATTCCCCTTCTCTCAAGGAACACATTCCCCACATCCAAGCCATTCTGCACCAACTATGAGAACACCACCTCTTCATTAAACTTGAGAATTGTGAATATCACCATGAGATTATCCACTTCCTAGGTTATGTCATAAGCAAGGTAGTTGTGGAATGGCCCAAACCCTACAGAGTCAAACAACTACAGTATTTTCTGGGTTTTCCAAATTTTTACAGATGCTTTATATGTAACTTTAGCGTTCTTGTAGCACCAATAACCTCACTTCTCTGTGGTAGCCCCAGGACCATTAGTTTCAGCCCCATCGCCAGAGAAGCACTCACAGAACTAAAACATCATCTTATAACAGCACCCATTCTAAGACAGCCAGATCTCACAGTGCCTTTTGTACTTGAGTCTGACACCTCTGACATAGGAGTAGGGGCGGTATTGTCTCAGCATCATGGTTCACCTGAAAGGTTGTATCCCTGTGCTTTTTGTTCTAGGAAGCTCTCATCTGGTGAAAGAAATTACAATGTTGGAAACCACAAGTTACTAGCAATGAAACTCACTTTCAAGGAATGGAAACACTGGTTACAAGGGGCACAACAACCCCTTTGTCATCTACAGAAAACAGGAAAGCAGATGCCCTCTCCAGACAGCATGTCAGAACCATGGAGAGAGAACCACGCCTATTCTACCTTCTACCTGTATCCTAGCACCCATCCAATGGGGTCTACTGTCCACCATCCAACAATAAACCTATGAAGTACCATCTAACACTACCCAATAAACTCTTTGTACCCCTGAACTTTGTAACCAGGTTTTTCAGTTTTTTCATGACAGCACCTTGACAGGACACCCCAGCATCACTTGAATGACAGACCTGATAACAAGATGCTTCTGGTGGCCTTCCCTCCAACCCGACATACGGGATTATGTTTTAGCCTGTCCTCTCTGCATGCAAGCCAAAGATCACCCCCCCTACTGGTGAGCTACAACCCTTACCAATTCCCCATCAACAGTGGATTCACATAGCCTTAGATTTCCTCACTGATCTTCCAGATTCTCATGGTAATATGACCATCCTCATTGTTATTGACTGCTTTTCTAAGATGTGTCATTTGCTTCCCCTACCAGATTTACCCACCGCTGCTGAAACTGCCAACCTTCTTCTTCAGAATGTTTTCTTTCATTATAGTATTCCTGAGGACATAGTTTAAGATCATTGTCCACAGTTCACTTCTCAATTCTGGTGTGCCTTTTTTCAGTCCTTGCATATTGGTATAAATCTTACCTCAACTTAATTAAGAGATCTCCCATTACCTTTGTACGTATTGCTCCCAACATCTGCAGGATTGGGCATGTTATATTCCCTGGGCTGAATATGTGTTTAAAACACTAACCCACTTCTCTAGTTCTATTTCCCCTTTCTAGTGTGTCTTCAGATATCAAGCCACGCTATTTCTCAATGTTGAGTACCCTTCCACGGTCCTCTCTGTTGATTCCTGGTTCCACCATAGCCGCACAATCTGGCAGGAGGTACATGATTGTCTCAGTCAGGCCTCCTGCTCCTAAAAACATCATGCAGATGGTCACTACTGTCTGGCTCCTCTCCTTCACCCTGGTCAATGGGTGTGGATATCCACACGGAATCTCCGTTGGCCCGGATCCTGCGGTAAAGCTGTTCCCTAGTTTATTGGTCCCTATTAGATTCTCCAATGTATTAATTCTGGTTTCTTATCATCTTGCCTTACCCTCTCACTTCTACATCCCTCCAATATTTCATATTTCTCATCTCCGACCTGCCTGTACCAGTCCTGCTTGCTTGTCTTTGACTTGCTCACCTCCCCCTCCCATTCTCCTCGATGATGGTGAGGCTTACCACATTCGTGCTCTGCTTAGCTCCTGCAGGCACCACAGCCAACTGCAATATCTCATAGATTGTGAGGGTTACGATCCCAAAGACCATTCCTGGGTCCCCTCCTCCTATGTCCTAGACCCAGATCGGTCTTCATCTCAGACAGATCTCCATGGTTTTTTGCCTGTACTTCTGGACCTGATCTCAGCCTAACATCTTCAACTTTGGTACAACAGTTCAATAAAAGTCTAAGTAGATCCTGTCTCTCTGTTGGAAATCATTGCAAACATGGGTAGAACAGTTGAGAGTGGAACATCAGGCTGGAATGCAGAAGTCTCCTGGTTCAAATCCTGTGTCGGCTACCACATGTGCCCCTGAGCGAGACACTCCCTGAGCACAGAGTTACAGCTGCCCACTACTCCCCTAGGTTAAATACAGAGAATCGATTTCATATGTGTTGTAACACCTCATTTATAAGTCACTTTGGACAAAGGCATCTGCTAAATGAAATAATGTAGATAATAACAGATTAAGTAAAAATAAAAGTAATTAATAATAAAAATGGATGTGTGGACAAAATAAGACCCCAAAACTTCAATTGTCATTTGGACAAGTAAAACTAATAATATAAAGAGTAGTTATGTATTGTAGAATTGACAAGTTAGTAACAGAGCCTTTCACTTAAGTTTTATTACAATGGGTGACTTTTACTTAAGTAATTTTGTAGTAAAATATCTGAGCTTTTACTTAAGTTTGGCTTTCAGGTATTTTATACAATAATGGTTTTAAGTAGAGGCATAACTAATTTTTAATTAAACTTGTTTGTGATGTGTTGTTAATACCACTGGTGTTTCTCATCGTATCCAGTTAATGAAAAGAAAGAATAAAACCAATAAATGTCAGTGACATACAGTTTGTTTAATGTGTTTAAGGGTGGGAATAACAGGAGTGTTTCCTATTTTTTATCTTTTTTGATGTTGTAGTTTTACAAAATAACTTCATTTATTGTCGCACTTTGTCTCTGCACTTTTTGGATGATGTTGATTGTCACTGTTTGCCAGGTTAACAGTTTTAATTATTAACGGCAGGACATTTACTTTAAATGTAACTCTCAGTTGGTCACAGATGATTTCATTCTGCTCTGGTACCAGTTTTTCACAACAGTGGAAAATGAACACAAGCAGTCCCATTGACTTTGGTACTATTTTGTAGTATCAAGCATTAGGTTGGGGACCCTAAGCAGCCACTGGTATAGCTTATACGAAGTACCAGTACTACCCTGACATCGTAACAATAAAGCTTTACCTTTTCTTGTGACCTTTAATTGCCTCTTCAAGTTCAGGGTTTTCCCAATGTAATTGATCTTTGAAAATCTGTTATACTCTGCTGAACACTGTCATGACAAATCAGTACAGCAAAACAGCCTAACTTTGTGTGTTATGATTTTATGTATAAACTTTAACATTTTAGTTTGTGTTTACTGTAGATTTTTTTTTTTTTTTTTTTTTGGGGGGGGGGGGGTTAAAAATAACAAAAAAACTAAAAATTGGTAAATATGATACGCACAAATATGTTAATTAACAT
>JABJVR010001788.1:0-15891 GCA_025773905.1 Chitala chitala
ACTGTAAGGACGTCTCCTCGCAGTGTTCAGCTTTATCCATACCGTGAGCAGCAGTTCACTGTAAGGACGTCTCCTCGCAGTATTCTGCTTTATTCATACTGTGAGCAGCAGCAGTGTGTGTATCATCTCCAGCAGCCAATGAGCAAATGCTGTGTGTGTTTTTGTACCCAAGGTGACCCATGTTTGTTAGAACACCTGAAGCCCCAGCAGCGATGAAACTCCTCTCCGACCTCTGCTTCACACTCCTGGCTACCAGCCTGACCCACAGTACAGCTGCGCGAGGAGTGATATATCACCCTCTGGCACTCCAGTTGTGATGCGTGGAAGGCAATCTCATTAAAGTGGAGCCTGCAGGCCTGTGTTGCCACATCACTGCAGACACAACTTTAAATAAGTCCCTGAAAGGCAGAGGACACAGGTGCCGGTCGCTTAGCCCTTCTGGCCTACGGACGTTACATTTTGCATCACTGTCTCAGTCTGGATCTTGCGGTTTGGCACCCAGTGTCTTTTTATAAAAGGAGCTGGACCTTCTCTCCTCTTTCTTTACCTGCAAAGCGTTTTACAGTATATGCTTGTTCTTTCATTATTTGTTCGGCAGAGATTTCTTCTTCGCAGAAAAGCTTTCTGATGCATAAAAAAAGAAATTGCAGGTAAGTGGTGCTCTTTCAGCTGCACTAACACTGACGGGCTTTTTGTTTTACACTGACACCTCCTGTCACATCTACACACAGTGTGTGTACAACTGCCTATTTACACATACGTAGCTCAGGTTAAATATCCTGCTAAAGAGAGCAGCTGTCCCAGACATTCGTGTGTCTGTCTGGCAGGAACTGTAACCGCTGTTATCTCCATGTTTTACACTTCACTGTGACGCATAATATCACCAAACTGTGCAACCTTCACTTGTGACACTCTGATAAATGCCCACATACATTTTTATACGCTTGTACAAACGTCAGCTGTGCAGCGGTTAAGGACCTGCTTCAAGTCCCAGGAACGTGGATGTATAATAAATAAGATTTACAACAGGTGGGCCATCCTTTGGCTGTTCACTGGGCCCTTAACCTGTCATCCTGTCCCTGGGAGCTGGGATTTTATTTGCCTGAGCATTTGACGCTTTTCAGGTTGTCAGCGTGAAGGGCTGTTTCCGCCAAGATGTTGTATTGTGACAGTTTGTACTGCACACTGTGACAATTGGACATTTAAACCAAACTAGGATGGCTTGCAGTCATGACAACGCTCTTGTTAGCTTCCTGCAGCCTATATTTAGCATTGCACAATGATAAAAAAAAAAACATATATATATATATATTTGCTGTCAGGATTTGTAAATGTTATTTTTAAATAACTCATAAAAAGGGGCCCTGTTTTGTTCCAGCTACCCTACTAAATGCGAGGCGTGTGAGTGTGTGTGCTGGGAATCTTACACACTTGTGTAGGACTACATGCTGTTCACTGCTAGTCTTCAGCACTGCATTAGCAAACTCTGAAGCAGGGATCTCCTAGTGACGCTGTCCTCGATTGCTGTGCTTTAGCAGGTTTTCCAGTGATGTCCAACCTGCTAATAGGGGCTTTATCAGTGTGTAACGACTACTGAGACGGGTTCAGCAAAGTCTCAGGGATGAATGCTGCATGACTGTGACGTGTGTGTCAGTTGGAAGACTATGAAAGTGATAAAAGTATCATTGCAGGCCTTAAGTGAAATGATGCTCTTTCATGCAATCCTGCTTTTGACCGATATTAACTCCCAAGAGGCCTTGAATCCATTTATCACATTTAGCATTGATGGCTTGCAAAGCACAGAACAAAGTTCAGCTGAGTCCATCACGAGGTCCAGCGGGGACATTACCGGAGCCATTAGTCTTCTTATCTGGTGGTACAGAGCGTCCAGAAGGTTACACATGTAAATGGACAACAGGGTCAACTTGTTTTAGATTAATACTGCCTTAACTGCTTTATTAAATTAGATGAGGACAGATTGACTGTCTGTGTATTTGGTTGGTGCAGCTGATGTAATCAATAATTTAAGTAACGTTCCTTCATATTTGCACAGACGTTAATCTTCACTATATTTGTTAGTAGGTAATCTGAAGAAATACGCTCCTTTATTACAGAACAATATCATCATGAAGAAGACACCAAGCAGGTCAACATACGCACTTCACAGATGAAGGTTACAGTTAACACTTTCAGAACTGAGAGGTGGGTGGATGTTTATGAATTCAGTATTTTATGCAGGCCCTCTCCATCCAGCCCTCTCCATGCAGCCCTCTCCATCCATCTACTGCTGCAGTTTCCAAGATGTTCATGTGAAATGAAATATTATACTAATTTTAGGATTACTTTCCTTCCCATCTGCTGCACCAGATGTTCACGGTTGGGGCAGAAGAGCCTTTGTTTTCTTAATACAAAGCTCCGATGCAGAGGTGTACTTGACAAAGCAGGTCAGGTGCACTCTCTGAGCTAGCAGAACCTGAGCCAAGAGCTACAGTCCAACAGCTGGTGTGGGAGACTGAGGTGATCCTGTCACATTAGGGCTGTACAATTCAGCTGCTCTACTCCTCAGAGAGGCAAACAAGGTCCTTCCTGAAACTCAAGCCATCATACAACATTCTACACTTCTTTCTTTCTCAGTATAGCTGTCTTAGTGGTTTTGTGGAAACCATGAAGTTTTCCTTCCCAGCAAGGCTGCCAGAGGTGAGCACGCCCTTGTTGTCCTCACGCTAAACCCAGAAAGCTGACAACTCGTGCATCTGAAGTCACTAACTTTTATTTTCATGAGTGAAGATCACGGCTGATCTCCCTGCTCAGTTGCATCACCATTTCTGGTCCAGCGTTACACTTTAACTTTTTTTATTTTTTATTTCAGTCTCTGCTTCCCTTCTGCTTCCCTGTCTGCTTTCATTTGCTCCTCAGAGCCTCAGAAGTGTCTCCAGATGTCTGTGCTTTTCCAACTACTCTGTAGCTCCTAGAGCCAGTTAGCATTGCAGATGGGTTAGTCTCTGTCAATACACAAAGTTCAGCACTTGGTCATCTGTAGTAAAGTCCTACTGAGTTTTTTTTACTCTTATAACCAGCTAATGGCAAAAAACAATGTGTAAAGGCAGAATTACAGCTACCTATCACCAGGGAACCAGTGTGAGCCTGCCAAGCCTCATAACACCAAACACTTTTGGTTAGAAACAGTGTTATGCACAAAGGAGCCGTTCAACAGAAATACACTAAATATTTATGTGCTTAAAATAATTCAACTTGTCTTCATACATAATGCATCGTTTTTGTCTCTTCAACCTAATGTCTATCCTGTATAAGTCAGCAGAACAAAGCTGCAGGGAACAGTAAACATATTAATAAAATGTTGCTATGTTAGTTAATGCGTGTTGATAGATCCACAAACATGATTTCCGTTAAATGATTATGGCTGTAAGCACTATGTGTAATGGATCAATACTGCTTCAGGCTCTGATACGTATACTGCACTGGGAAATATTTCTATGGTCAATGGTACAATAAGACACAATCCCGTGTAGACACATGGTATCTGTGAACCTTCTCCTTTACAGGACTGGGGAATCAGAGACCGCTCCCTACAGATGGTTTGCTTGTCCTTAGAAAGGTTTGTTCTTTAATCACCTGTCAATCTGTCCAACGACGACAGATTAAGCCGGAGATCTTAATCACTTCAGCTGTAGAACCTGAAGTGGGTGACAGAGACGTTGCACAGCAGTAATGCTGCATAAACATCACGAGTTTACAGTAACACTGAGCTATTTTAGAGAATCGCAAATAAACATTGCCAGCGCTTCTTTCCATTGTGCGTAGCTGGGGAATCCATCCATCCATCCATCCATCCATCCATTATCTTAACCGCTTATTCCTGGTGAGGGTCACGGGGAAGCCTGAAGCCCATCCCAGAGCACATACGGCGCAGGGCAGGGGACACCCAGGGCGGGGCGCCAACCCACCACAGGGCGCGCGCACACACACACACACACTACAGGCAATTTGGACACACCAATCAACCTAACCTGCATGTCTTTGAACTGTGGGAGAAAACCCACCAAGCACAGGGAGAACATGTAAACTCCACACACACAGACCCAAGGCGGGACTCAAACCCCAGGCCTGGAGGTGCGCGGCAACAGTGCTAACCACCATGCCACCATGCCGCCATTAGCTGGGAAATCAGTATGTTAAATTATAACTGACCTTCTGCACAGACCTGATCACACAGTTTTACAAACCTGGACATGGAACCGTAAAACAAAACTAATCTACAATCTATATGCAAATTAACAGATAAAAAAATATTGGCAAGCAAATGAGGAACAGCATTTGTTAGAACTGCAGTGCTGCAACAGTGAACGCTGCGGCCCAGGTATGGGCGGAATTTAATTGTGCACGTCGTTGTGTAAGGTGCTGACGGAGCTCTGCTGCCGACGGAGCTCTGCTGACGACGGAGCTCTGCTGCCGACAGAGCTCTGCTGCCGACAACGGAGCTCTGCTGCCGACAACGGAGCTCTGCTGCCGACGGAGCTCTGCTGCCGACAACGGAGCTCTGCTGCCGACGGAGCTCTGCTGCCGACGGAGCTCTGCTGCCCCCGGCCTCGTGTCACACGTAAAACAGCATAATTGTACCTTCTGACCCGTTTGGGCACTGGGGAGGCAGCTCTTACCCCCCCACGCAGACACACACTGACAGATACTTCTGCCTCCATCAGGCCTGTCAGCTTAAGATGGTGGGGTGGGGGCACCAGGGGGGCATTCTCGTCCCTTTTAAAGCTCTTCTCCTGCTCTGCATCACAAGTCTGCTCACGAGGCTCAGTTCCTACGTGCACAACATGCTCCGGGCGTTGATCTAAATTAACCCCCGGAAAAAAAACCCTGTGCTACAAATGTGTTGGCAAACAGTGGTTCACCTCAGGCCATCACTTACGCTGGCTGAGTCAGTAAATCACTGCGGACACACACCTGTTCACACCGGTTTTACTTGGGTCCTAACGTATAGTTTTAATTTAGGCATTCCATTCAAATGAGATTCAGTGTTTTATTCCAGATCCTGGAATAAATACATTGCAATAATTGCTTTAAATAAACTGAATAAATCATACATTGTGAGGAAAAAGAAATGCACTGTAATAAATTCATTGCGGTGATAGCCTGTCAGATCTCGTACCTGCTAATCCTCCTACCACGTACCTGTCTGCCTGAAAGATTCCTTACGTTATTTTATTATAAAAAAGCAGACATGTTGTAATGTGAACTGTATTTAACACAGCAGGAGGTTTTTATATTGCAAGCTCCACTATTAAAACAGTGTCAGATAGTGACAGATTTCTTTGTAAATATAACAAATGAAATGTCTTAAGGCTGGATTATGTTTTTAACAGCATGTAAAATACAACAGTTTTCACAGCGGCTTGGGGATTAGCCATATTCTCAGTGAGTATGATTAAATTACATGCACGTTTACTGAACAGCCTCGTTCCAATCAGGATGAAAACGCAGTCTCCCCTGCTGCCTTAATGAGGTGTACACGCTTTACACGAAGGAAGCGCTCGCCACAGGTCAGCGTCCTGTACAGGAACACTCATATCACACGCATCAGGTTGCTGCCGGATACTCCCCAACTGACCACACCCACTGCTGTGGGTTTGCATCTGAACCACGCCTGTGTAAGGGCTCTCTCACCATGGTAATCCAACACACTCCAAAGGTGTGTGCTTCAGGTGAGTTGAGTACTATAATGTGTTATCATGCCCTCCTCTGTGTCCTCAGACAGGTCCCTCCATCCTCCCCTGTGTCATGAGACAGGTCCCTGCATCCTCCCCTGTGTCCTCAGACAGGTCCCTGCATCCTCCCCTGTGTCCTCAGACAGGTACCTGCATCCTCCCCTGTGTCATGAGACAGGTCCCTGCATCCTCCCCTGTGTCATGAGACAGGTCCCTGCATCCTCACCTGTGTCATGAGACAGGTCCCCGCATCCTCCCCTGTGTCATGAGACAGGTCCCTGCATCCTCCCCTGTGTCATGGCTGATGGACCAGGCTCTCTGTCACCCTGAAATAGGTTTAAGATTCAGTAAATTCACCTATTTATACGGCTATTTTCCCAAACTCTAAGTCATGCAAGACTCTAACTTGGACCAGAGTTGTGCTCCTTACATTTCTAACTCTTAAACAGAAGTTATGTGACAGCTGTGGGACAACATGAAGCATTATAAATGTGTGGCTGTTAACCTTATGGATCCTGCTCAAATGAAGTAGCAAGATTTGGGCAAAACCCTAAGTTTTTACCACCTTTCCAACGTTATTCTAACATCCCAACACTTTCTGCATTATTTCTAAACTTCAGCTGATGTTGCATGCTTGCGATCATGGCTTCTTCTTTACACAGGTAGGGACAGTGTATCATTTCCACGACTTATAGAGCTAATTTAATGGTTTTGTCTTCAATACGACAGTGAAGAGACACTGAAGAGGGGATTGCTACAAAGTCTGTCTGTTAGGTACTAATGTCCAAATTCTTTTATCTAAAGGACAACTTCCAGACACAACTACATAATTTATACCAGACAAAGCTTCTCTGTAATGCTTATCATTTTTGCCCCGGTAGTTGGCAGAAAATTGCAGAAAACCTCACTATACATGTGAAGTGTCTAGGGTTAGTCTCAGACCATATTTATAATAGCATAGTCTCTATTTTTATACAAACAGCTGTCCATCAAACCCGATGTATGCAAGTTATTTAATTGGCTAGTTATTTTTTCAGTTATGTAGTGCTATTTATCTTCTGAAAGCTGAGAAGGCACACCAAAGTCAAGCAGACCAGTTTGAGGTAATTTATGTGTTTCCATGGTGATTGATCAACAGTCATTTTCCAAACAGAAGGTTAGGAGTGATACAGCATGTATGTGGTTTAATATAACAAAATCTATTATTAATGAGAAACACAAATGATGGGACAACACAAATTTTAGTGTTACTACATGTACTATTGTTCTTTTTACCATGTTCAAACAAGCATCTTTTTGATCATTTCATAAAAGGACTGAGTGACGAATAAGCAGATGTCGTGTGCTGTGTTCTGTTTCCTTAGTGTTCATTCTGAAACCCAAATGCGCTGATACCGGAGGCAGCATTAACTTCTCAGCGCTCATCACGTTCCATCTGAACGTTGCCAGTGACGGCAACATGGGGAAGATTAAAGACGACCTTTGCCATCTCTGTAAATTACAAAAATATATCACAGGAACATAATGTTTGTGTGAAAAGGCTTCACAAAGCGAGAGCGTACAGTGACAATCAGAGACAGAAAGTGGCCACGCATTTGGACAGAAGGACATCACGTCTGTCGCTGTTTATCATATCATATATTATATCAGTGCAACTGCAAGAATCCACATCACAAATAAGTCATTCATATCAACATGACCGTAAGCTGTGTGTCAGAGCCAGAACTGTGCATGAACAGCTTGGTGTGAATGTAATATATAGACTGTGTGTCAGCACAAGCTCCTTAATGAAGAACAGTGATGTGAGTGAAAAGTGTGACCGCGGGCCCTCACCAGGTTGCTCTATCCTGAACCTAAAAAGACACACACACACCTTACATACCTGCAATGACTTTAAAGCTCAGGCAATGCATTTCAGATTGTACCAACTGATACCCAGTTCAGGTAATGTGCAAACACTGTACATGTTGGTAGGATATTAGGATTTACTACATATTCCACTAGCACAACTTATGACAAAGAACATAATCAAGGCTACAGACCAAACAGAAACCACCTCCCTCTTTTCACGTGTCACTGTTCCGCCTGTGAGGCGACTCCAAGAATCATGATGATGATGGCTGTTGTTGTTCTTGTTGTTAATAGTGGATGGTTCGCAGATTTCTCGAAAATTAGCCGCTCTCTTCTTGGAGCTCCATTTCAGAGCAGTGAAAATGGCGAGGTCTAGGATGACAGAAAAACTCTCAGGCTGCCACTTTATGAGAAACATCACATGGTCATGTCCTCCTACCAGGACATTTATCACCAAGACTGTCAAGTGTCACTCAGAATCACTTCTCAGCGCCCAAAATTACGGACGTAGGCCGAACACGGTTATACCCACCTGTTCCCAGAACAATTGCAAAGAAATGTGCCCAAAACAATGCATTTCTGGCTTATTCTCCACAGATGTGAATAAATGAAGAAAGGAATGGGGCCAGATTTTCAATGTCTCTTTAGGTAGCACTGACTCACAGAAACCTCTGAGGAATCTCCTTCTCATTTACAGCAGACGGAGCGGAAGCAGGAGAGACACACGATTACACATCAATATTCACTCAAGTTTCAGGGTGCCCTGTGGTGCCTTAATATCGTCCGAATTCAATAACGTTAAAGTTTAGCACTTCCCGAGTAACACGGAGAATGTGCTTAGATGCAGCATATGAGATGTAAGCCGGCTATACTCTCTACAGCTGCACATCGGTCTCTGTTGCTTCCAACCATGACTGTGAAGTTCCTCTGCACTGCTTGCGTGTTGTGTAGCGTGTTGCGTGTTGTGAAGCATGTTCCATCAGCTGTGTACAGCTGCGTGTTCACTCCTCTCCTTCTTATACTGTATTTCCATTAGTAATTATTACTATGAAATTTGATTGATCTTATCAAATTTCAAAATACTTTAACAGACACAAAAAAAGTCTATTCCAAAAAACTAGACTTGATTGTTCATTTTATATTTATATTATATTATATTTATATCATAAACTCATGACCAGTCACATGATGATAATCTTATTAAAGTCCAGTGGATTTCATATTAGAAGATCCCTGAGTTTGAAACAGTCAAGTTTTGTTGGAGCAGCAGGTGGCTCTTGCCTTGCAGTGTGTGTGCGTACTAACACTGTCCTTTAAAAAGTGGCACCGTCCCTCGGATGAGATATTTAAATGAGGTCCTAAACATGCGGTCATTAAAGATCCCAGAGTGTTCTTTGTAAAGAGAAGGGTGCTCCCTGGTGCTCTGGATACATTTCCCCAATGGACTTTGTCAATCATCTCCTCCTAACAATCCCGTTGTGTGACCTGGCTGTACCACTCTGTCCTCTCCACGCTGGTACAGCTGGTGTGTGGTGAGTTCTCAGGTGCACTGTGGCTGCTGTGGAATCACCTAGATGGATGCTGTGCACTGATGGTGGCGGAGGGGAGCCCCTTTTCCATTGTAAAGGGCTTCCAATGTAATAAAAGCACTATGTAGGCTAACTGTAATGTTTATGCATTAATTCAATGTTTGTTCTTATACTGAACCTGTATCTGTTTACCCCATGACTTCATAGTGCTTCTTTTCTCCAAAACTTGTGGTTTTCTCCCATGGCAACCAGTTCAGGTGAATTATTGTTGCTAAAACACCCATATTGTGTGTGTGCGTGTGTGTGTGTGTGTGTGCATGCATGTGATTGTGTGCATGTGTGCGTACGTGTATTTGTGCGTGCGTGCGTGTGTATGTGTGTGCACATGTGTGTGCGTGTGTGTGAGCGTGTGTGTGTGTGTGTGTGTGTGTGCGTGTGTGCGCATGCCCTTTGACATCCTTCCAATGTCCTGGTCTGTGTGCTTTGAGAATCACTACCCTGGCTTACCAACACTCCAGACTGAGTAAACTTTTCAGTAGAATAAATGATGGCATATTAGCTTATCCCATGCTGTTTTGTCAAGTAAAACTATTACGCATGATTCAGATAAATATTGTTTAGGAGAGGTGTGCTCACACCACACGATGGAGCTTCTTAATTTGTTTATATTGATCTGGCATTTTGTATCGCCATTGAGACGGTCCATAATTCCTGTTTTATCGCAGCCCTTTTATAGAAGCACAGAGCAGCAGAAGGTCTCAGCTTCCTTCTGCAGGTTTTCATGAAGCTGCTGCTTCAGCTGACTCCGAGGTGGCCAAGAGAAACAGAAATGACCCTTGGTGAAGAGGGAGACGCACAAGGTGTTTATTTCTCCCATAAAGCCATTAGGCTGAATTAGTTTAACTGAGCAGGTACAGTGCACAGGGCATACAGGAAAATAACAGAAAGTCTACACACTTCAGTCCCCTGGCAACTAAACAGAACAAAGCAAAGTGATCACATTCAGTGAACTAAACAGACCATAATAAAAAGACAAGTATACAGGAAAGCCCAGAACTTCTGCAACTATTTGGAGAGCACTAATGCATGCAATGAAAACGTGTTCTTCCTCCTTATCAAAGTAATCTGTTGGGTTTCCAGAGCCTCCCTTCAGGATATACTGCCTTCAGTTCCCTCACAAGACAGAAATGTTGATTTTTATATTATTATTGTTTTAAGCTTAAGAGTGCTGAGTATCAGATTTGGCTTCTCAAAGATAGCATTAATCAAAAAAACCAGTCTACCAGTCTAGTTAGAATGCATCTGAGAAAAGAATAACAAAAAGGTTGAAAAGGATATTAGTACAAAGAGGCCATGTGTTTGTAATGCTTGGGTCTAATATAAAGGCTCTTTAGCATGATTATTAAGGCTGAGCGCACTGTGAACCTCATGGAGCATGTAACAGTGTATAAACAACCCGCTTTATGCTCAGGTGGAGATAAAGAGGGTGATGAAGGTGAGGGTTTAGGCAGTGCGCCACTCTCACCATCCATGTCCTCATCCTGCGGCTCAGTCATGATCCTCACCTCCCTTCTTACTCACTTTCACCTGCGTCTGCTCAACGTGCTACCTAACGATGTGGTGGGAAGGCATCAGAAGTCCCCCAGGAACAGCCATGCGGCAGGAACAGCCGGGCGACAGGAACAGCCATGCGGCAGGAACAGCCACGCAGCACACAATGACATAATGTTGTCTGGAGGTTAGTTCTATGTAGTCAGCAGAAAATGGATGCAGATAATGAAAATGCATGGCAGGCAGCCGTGATTTTAACTACACACACCTGTCCGGAAAGCAAGGCAAAGACACGCTTCCCAAATGGCTTCTGTCCGTCCCGTGCCAAAGCAAATGCATTTCATTGTGTGCCTTTATTTTTTTCCTGGTAATTGTGCTCGTATATGTGACCTGTAACCCCGGCAGTTATTACACTGCCAGTTTTCTGTTTCCATAATAATGGCACACACATTATCCTGTGACCACCATGACCTCTGGCCTCGTTAGAGCGCATAACAAATTGTAATAATTTGTCAACTGTAATAAAGTGAGAGAAGGGCTGCATAGGCAGGCATCCCAATGAGCCTGTGCTAGCTCACTGCTAGCTCACTGCTAGCTCTAGGCTCTTCCTCTCTTCGCGACTGTAAGTTCACACCGGTTCTGCTTCTGTGACTTTGAGTCATTCTCGCTCTGTCCACACGGTACTCTCCATTAATAACCTTCTCCATCTGCTTCTTTCTTCACTTCCCATTGGTCACAGGTTTTGCGTTCTGTTTTTTCCTTTCCTGGTCCTCACAGTTTTCTATCTGTCTGCTGCTACCTCCAACTTAGTGTGGCATCGTTGAGTCACTTTAAATCGATGGCCTTCTTAGAGGCGTCCCATTTGCAGCTTCTGTTATCTCTGTGTGTATCTTTCCTGCTTGTAGACACTATTGACCCATAAGCCTCACTTGGAATATCGTAAAGCCACCCAAAGACCAAGCTAAAAAATGGTGCGCAGTAAAGTTGGACCCATATCCAACCTGAATGCTCAACAGCGTTATGCATCGATGCACATTTTTTAACCTACAGCATCACTTTATGTTCTTTGCAAACGTGTCGTTTTATTGCATGGTTATAAAAGCTCGCCATGCCTTCGCTACCGGAAACGTAAAGGTGGCCCTTTGTGACCTCAGTGATGGAGTTCTGCAGCCACAGAGGAGATGTAATTAAGTTCTGTAATAAATCACACAGAGCACACTCTTCACTCGCTGGCTTTTCTAGGCTTCCTAAACTGCACTGGTTCTGGGTGCGATATAAAGTGATCTATTCATGTTCTAGAACATAAAAGTTGCTGTATGATGCTGTGGTTAATGAAAACTGGTCACCAGCTCAGTATTGACAGAAAACGAAATAAATTACTTAGCAAATTCAAAATTTTGGAAAAACTGGCCTGTGAGATTTTCAACAGGTCAGATCCACTCTGTACAGGTAACTGACTGTAAGGTGTATCCTATTAAACACACAATACTCACGAGAACTTATAACGCTCAGCTAACTCTGACTAGTAAACATACATGGAACAACATCCCAATAAAACTGTGAATTTGATTTTGTGTTAATGTTAGTTTCTCAGTTTATCCCATTTTGAGCGACCTTCTTGTTCTGCTTTATGCTGCCACTTAACCTGCCAGGAGAAGGCAGAACCGAAGGCTGGCCAGAGGTGTCCATTGTCCACACAGTCCATAGCTCAGAAGCGTCTGGTGTCCACACAGTCCATAGCTCAGAGGTATCTAGTGTCCACACAGTCCAGAACTCAGCCATGTCTCTTACCAGTCCACCTATGCTATCATGTTGTTATGTCAATATTATGAGAAGCTGTTGCCTCCTCAAACAGCGTCAGCTGGTCTGACCTGGCCTTTTCACTGTAGAAGGTCCTGCCCTGTCCCTGCTGAAAACACAAACAAGCAGGCGGCCCGTGAAGCCAGCAGGAAGGTCAGAGCAACTCTGTAAGAAGGCAGAGATGCTCACATCTCCCGTCAGTGATGTTCTGCACTTATTTCTCGCTGATATTAAAATCGCTGGCCTATGACAGGATGTCACAGTAAAACTCTTGACAGGTGGATATGAAAAAGTATTAAGCTGGCCTTTGGGTATGGTATGGTATGTGAATACATCATCAGTTAAACAAAGCACACCTAGATATGCCAGCACAAATGTGCAAGCACAGGTGTAGCCTTCAGGGAAGAGGCAGACACACAACCCTTCCCAGGGCTGGAAGAGAGAATCTCAGCCACATCCTGCTGGAAGTGTTGTTTCAGGCCTGTCCACCAGAGGGACTCCTACCTGCAGTACATGACAGGTGACGGGTGCCCTCCATAAACAGCAGCTGAGCGTGAGAAGACAACTGCTCCCTGATTGGCTGTGCAGGGAGCCAGGTGGTTCCACATTGTCACTTCACATAAAATACAAATATACAGATTGCATCGAAAACCACACACATATTGCAGATTTATGACACTGTATACAAGTTTTGCCACACTTCTGGAAAACGGGTGGGATTTAGAGGACCAGCTGAGGATTGTAATCAGAGCCATGAGAAGATGTGTTTGGAACTTTATGGTGCAACATCTTTTCACAGTAGAGAGTATAAAAAATCCTGTGCAGCAGAAAAGCAAGTATTTAACGTCTCTTGGAAAATTCTTCATACTGAAAATCTCGGAAAGAGGATTTCAAACTACCTGATCACAAAAGTGTTCAGGAGGAGCATAAAAAGAAAGAGTTTTGAAAGTTCTGATAAACATGAGACAGACGTGAAGATGTAAACAGTAGAAAATATAGGAGCAGCTGATTGGTGCTTCAAGCACTCAGTCATTAGCAAATTAATTATTTCAGGCATGGGGTTACATCGTCACCTCTATCATATGTGTACGTTTAAGGCAGAAAATGTGGTGTCCCCTATGTACAGGACCACAGCGTGGCAACAGCTCTGCTTTGTCTAAAATATAAGATTTCTTTGCACAATGTTATAATACTCTTTTGCATTTTGAAGTTACAGTGTTATATACGAAAGGCAAAGCAACTCTCATCGTTCCATGTGTTTCATGAGCAGAATTTGTGTTCAGACTGACATTGGATTCACAGTCATGTGACTATGGCTAACGTTACACTATACATCCATTCCCACATAATGTGACGTGATTGGTCCATCTCATGAAGCCAGGTAAGACCTTGTACGTTGTGCCGGCTCGTTCAGCAGGATCAGGTGAGTGTTAAAACCACAGTAATGAATTTACAGGGAGCAACAAACCATAACATCAATATATTAAGAAGTACAAGAATACCCACAATCCCTGAAGTGTACTGGTGCTGTCACAGAAGTGGTCACTGTTCCTGTCTTTACACACTCAGTCGTTTACTTGGCTGAAAGTGATCGACATTAACTGGCAAGCAGGCTGCTCCGTAAATACAGATCCACTGGCAGCAAGAGCAGAAGACAGCGTGTGCCAGCTGCTGGCCTGATCGACCGGTTCCGTGGAACTTTTGTGTTATGCAGGGTTCAGTGACATGCAACGCTGAACACCTGCATTATAACATAGGTGTAGAACACAACAGAGTGGCAAATGCATCTGGGCCAAAGGGAACATGAGATAAAAGTCTGATGATGGTTGAGGAGGGGTAAGTTTTATTTATTAATTCTTTCATTCGGGGTCTTCTGCCTCTAACGCTCAGAGATGTGAGGAGGTGACTGTACTCTGCTTCCATCAGAGGAGTCTGCAGATATGGCTTTGCTGTTTCATCTTCTATTTGTCAGAGCACATAATTTGTAACAAACAGCAAGAAAAACTGCAGTTAAGTTCAGGACTATTTCAAGTGTAACAGAGACATTTGCGACATCCATTCCCTCTTACGCTGCATGTAGCTTAGAAGGTTTTGGACAAGGTTCGTTTTTAACACGTTGTTTCTCAGTGTTAGTGAAACACATCACTTACCAACCTTCTAAGGGGAACCATGGGCTGGGGAGGGCGTGGGGGACAAGAATTTAGTGTGGCGGGTGAAAGATGGGCAGCTTGAAAATATAATAGACACAAGAGTGAAGATATGACCTACAGTGTACTTTCCTGTAGTGATTATGTGCCATTGTCTACAGGGAATCACAGCTCTCCCAAAGCCAAGGCATAAGTTGTTTCACACTCAGCTGCAGTTTGCAGGTGCATTATTGAAGTTATTATTTTGAAATTGGTGTAAACCAGGGGCCAAGAGAAACCTACAGTGTGTGGAAACTTCAGAGCCACAGAAAAAAAATTGTTTGTACTTTACTCAATATGGTTTACAGGCAATATTGTATATATGTTTAGGCTGTTGTTCTTTAATCAATCCTCATACATCGAGTAGCTCAGTACTCATTACAGGAAATGACAACAGAATAAAAAAATGGTACAGGGAATTATTATTATTGTTATTAATCTGGGGTTCAAAGGGTTTGCTTGACGATCAGAGTGCATTCATCTTGAAAATGAAAGATTACAAGATGTTTTTGTGCTCTCATGGATGATGTTCTGTATGGAATCGCTCTGATGAATAATGTTCAAGTGTTCTGCTGAACACCAAGCAGCCTTATCACCTAACCAACAATATGTCTGATAAGCTTTTCACGGTATGTTCATCCATTAACACTGACCTGTTTGTTCTTCCAAACGAGAAGAAGCCAAACCAACCTCTTTAGGGGCCTGCTCCTGTGGTAGGTATATTTCTCCATCCCACCGACCAATATAAGTGATTTTTCCTGTCGCAGTCGTATTGATGTAGAACACGCCCCCAGGAGGTCGGTGCTGGACTGAAAACCAGCCCATCCAGGGCACTCAGAGGTGTTCAGGGGAACAAGGGAGCATCGATTCACTCTGTGGCTCTGGACCTCACAGAGACATCACGGAAGTCCAGAGAAAGGTGAGCAGACATATGGAGTGAGCACCGAGTCTGGCTCGGACTGGAAACCTTAACATCAGAAGCATAAGAAGGAAATACTACTATAACAACCTGTCAGACATTTTTAACCTTTAAGTCTTATGAAGCTCAGTAGTGTTTATTAAGCTCTTTTAAATTAGAGATGCAGTGAAACATGCAGTGTTCACACACTGAGTAGAGATGCAGTGATACATGCAGTGTTCACACACTGAGTAGAGATGCAGTGATACATGCAGTGTTCACACACTGAGTAGAGATGCAGTGATACATGCAGTGTTCACACACTGAGTAGAGATGCAGTGATA
>JABJVR010001789.1:4937-17504 GCA_025773905.1 Chitala chitala
TGCTGTGGGTTTTGAGCCCAGTTTTCAGTGGACGCTGGTATGATCCACACTGCTGTGGGTTTTGAGCCCAGTTTTCAGTGGACGCTGGTATGATCCACACTGCTGTGGGTTTTGAGCCCAGTTTTCAAGAAAGAGGCTCCGAGCTCTTTATAACCCCTAACCGAAGCCATGACAGTGTCCAGCTCTGGCAAAGGATGCCTGTCTCCTGGGAGACCAGCAGGGGCGGGGTTAAATAAAAGCAATTAAAGATTGAATAGCACTTAGGCCTGGACTGGATCCAGATTCCCAGACCGGAGGCTTTCACCGTTAGCACGTTACCGCTGACTCCAGCCGGTTGGTGCCTGAGGGGTCAGGGGTGAAACGCAATCCAATACTAGGACTGGTCAGCAGTGCTGGGGGGAGGGGTAAAAGTCACGCGTGTGCTGATGCACGCTTTCAGAACTCAAGTCATGCACTGGGGTCACGTGGCTCCCAATTGTACGGCGAGTCCCAGAGGGTAGAGGAGTACACAGAGACTCTGCTTTGGGTGGGGGTCAGCTGTGTGTCATTAGGCCTGATAACAGGGTAAGAGACAGAACGGGCTCAGTAAGTAGCATGCATGTGTTTCCTTGGTGACAGCAGCCTTGGTAAATTGGTCTTAGGGTTTGGTGACATCACGCAGTGAGATAGAAGTGAACGTGTGGGGGAGGGTGGCGTGGTGGTTTGGACCGTTGTCTCGCACCTCCAGGCCTGGGGTTCGATTCCCGCACTGGGTCTGTGTGTATGCAGTTTGCATGTTCTCCCTGTGCTTGCTGGGTTTTCTCTGGATTCGCCGGTTTCATGTCCAAAGACATGCAGATTAGATTTATTGGTGTGTGTGTGTGTGTGTGTGTGTGTGTGTGTGTGTGTGTGTGTGTGTGCGCGCGCCCTGTGGTGGGTTGGCGCCCCGCCCCGGGTGTCAGAGGGGCACCTGTCCCCCTGCCTCGCCCACTGTCTCTCCCCTTCTCACTTCTCTGCTCCTCCCTTCAAAGCTGGCTGCTGTCTTGTCAGGGGAGGAGGGGGGGGTGTTGTAAACTGGGCACTGAAATGTATGTGCTCCCCCCGCACTCAGACAGGTTTAAAGGGAGCAGGTATCTGACCCTAGATCAGCGGGGAGCCACAGGCTGGCTCTCTTATGTTTAAGGAGGCGGTTTGGAGACATGGTGATGCTGGGACATGTCTCAGCAGGAAGGCCATGCTGCACTGGTGTGACCACGGGTTGGGCATGGGGGTGCAGGGGGTGCTTCGCATTCCTGTGTGTGGAGGAGAACACCAGAACACACAGATGTGGTGTCTCGTCAAACGCAGCAGCCGTCTGTGTTTCTCCTTTTGTAACATGTACCTGCACCGCTGACGACTTGCCCCAAACCTTCTTCCTTAGGTTCTCTGGCACCTGGACATCTTCAGAAGGAGCTTCCGGCAGCTGACCACGCACAAGTGCATGGAGGACTCGTGTATCTTCTGTGCTCTTAAGGTACCTGGCCGTCACCTGCCAACACACCTGGCTGACACCTGCCCACACACCTGGCCGTCACCTGGCTAACACCTGCCTACACACCTGGCCGACACCTTTGGATGTTGCGTTGCTTAGCGAAGCAGCTGGTGGTACATGATTAGGGCATGGGGGGTGTTGTTAATAACTGAGAGGGTGATGGTGTAAGTCCTGTTTGGTCTGGCTCTGCTTTTCGGTTCTGAGGCACCCTTAGCCTCTGCCTCACAGAAGGGCCGCCATCATAGATGATTGTGTTCCCACGGTAACCTGGAGCCAGGCCCTAAACACTCTCTTTTGCTGAGGAGGATGGAGACGGTCCAGTAATCCCTCAGGTGTTTCATTTCCTGTGTCTGCGACTAGAAGTGAGGCAGAGACGTAGGGCAGGACGCCGTTTTGTGCATAAAGAGTGCGTGACGCCCGAATCGCCTCACGGGATCCATCAAATGGCCAGCTGTGATTGGCTGCCTCTTCATTTGCTGTCCAATGGAAGAGCACTGCGTGTGATGTCACTTGTCCTGCTTTATCTGACCGTGGATGAGTTAATTCACAGTTTAGTCTTCAGTCTTGCTGTTGACCTCTTTCCCTTGCTTGCATGTTGGCGTGTCTTTGATGAGCTGAACACGAGAGTGGTCATTTAGCAAGAAATCACTGAGAGTGGTTTAGTGTGTGTGTGTGTGTGTGTGTGTGTGTGTGTGTGTGTGTGTGTGTGTGTGTGTGTGTGTGTGTGTGTGTGTGTGTGTTGTATTTGCCTGATGATGATGACGTAGTTACACATTTAAACATCACAGCCTGGGAACGGTGCACTTGCTTATTATTTCAGAAGTATTTCTACAGCATCTCTCTACACTGCATGTAAATCTTAACCTCAAGCCTCCAATTTCCACCCGTTTATTGAGTTTTTTTTTTTTTCTTTTTTTTTTTTTTTTTTTTTCCAGCGTTGCCTAAAACAGAAAACCAGCCCAGATTGTTGTCAGGGGGAATGACGGGGCTGCGTACTCTCAAGCTTGTGTTAGACCTGAGCACCGCCTGAGCACCAGTCGCACACTTACACCTGACAGGGTGCAGACCTGTCTCTCCGTTTGTCTCTCACACACACACACACACACACACACACACACACACCTGTGCTTCCTCGTAGAGCTCACACTCAGACGTTACTTGCACAGCTGAAGTTGTCAGAGTGGGGTCGGTCCTCGTCACCCAGTGGAGGAGAGTGAATAAAGTGTACACACGTCTGCGTTGCGATGTCTTCATCACGATGGGGAAGACATTAGTGACGCGTCACTAAACCCAGGCTGCATGTTCACATGTGCCTGAGTGTGGTGTAACAGCCTTGTTATTGAAGTGTAATTATGTGAAGAGGCTCATACTGCATAGAACGTAATGATGTGGGAATATGTATAAATCCACACACACCCCAGCGTGCTGTGGGGGACGCATGGTAGTCCCGTAGTCCCAGGGTGTGGCGGAGTCCCTGTCCTTCAGTCCCAGGGTGTGGCGGAGTCCCTGTCCTTTAGTCCCAGGGTGTGGTGGTGTAGTCTTTAAATTATATAACACACCCACCACATCCACCTTAAAGCTCACGGATGTTTTGTCTGTGCATCTCTGTTTACTCTCAGAGATCTGCCGTTCAAAGCCACAGGGAGTTAGATGCAGAAAGTAGTTCAGAAGTCAGTTCAAACCAGCCTTCCCTATCATGGACGGCAACTTTGGCGTGTTTGGAATAAACCCTCAGACACCCACTGACCTGTTGGAACAGACACACACACGGAGATGCAACAGAGATGTTGGGTGAGGTTGTGGGATGCAGTGTCTGCATAATGAAAACATGTGCACGCGAGCGCGCGGGCACACACACACACACACACACACACACAGCATGGCCAAACGGAAGCTGAGCTCACAGGCTGTGGGCAGAGCAGAGCTTGAAAAGCAGACAGATGGGTGATGGGGGGGGGCACACAGGGATCCAAAGGACTCTCTATAATTCATCTTGTACTGCAGACCATGCAGTTTCAGCCTGTTGGCAGCCCCATGCCTATCAGCAGTGTTGAGCGCCATATTGTGTGCTCTGTGTGTGTGTGTGTGTGTGTGTGTGTGTGTGTGTGTGTGTGCGTGTGCGTGCATGCGTGCACGTGCTTCTACTTTGTAAACTTCTGACCAGACATCTCAGGTCACCATCCCACACCCAAGATCAGGTCTTCTCAGTAATATAACAGAGCCCAGGGCGATGCTGGTGGCACGGCAGTTAAAGAGCCACACTGATCACTAAGATTAAAGTTCAAAGCCCTGTCCTGGATCCCCACGCTGCTTGTTCAGCTCTTCAGGCTGATAATGAACCTTGGCAGGGTACTGTGTGTGTGTGTGTGTGTGTGTGTGAGAGAACTAATTCCCAGGCTGCCTTGAGGCTCCAGTGGCTAAGCCCCTAGCCGTCCCCTCCCCCACGTTCTGCCATGACATACGACCTGTGAAATATGAAATATAGCCCAAACATTAAGCCGGGTGCTGTACGATAAATCGGCCACACGTTTGTTCAGGCCTTGTATGGACCATGTCCACTTCCATTCTGAAGCCCATGTTTTACTGAACACGTCTGCCCGCGATGATCCTGAACACGGTTTTGACTTCAGTGAGGTTCAGTACGCTTGATGTACCATGACAGCATGATGACAGCGCGGCCTTCAGGTGTGACAGCCTGTGGAAGCTGAGTGTCACTGAACCTGGTCATTACATGGATGGGAGACCGTCAGGGAAAGCTGTGGTTACAGACACCAGCGTTGGGTGCTCAACCTGCAGCGTCTGGGGGTCCTAACAGCCCAGTACAGTAACACGAATGCCATACTGTAAAACTGAGCTCCATATTCCTTCTCTCTCTCAAGCCAGAGAGCATGGTACTAAGTTAAGGTTAGCGTGTGACACCCAGTGCCCTTCTGTCTAAAAGCTGTGCCCTTGGACCCCTGAACTCTAACACAAAGTTACTGTGAAGGTTATAGTAACGTTACTCAGGGTTCTTTTTTTGTGAGGGCTGCAGGAACTGTGAGCTGGGTGTTGTGGTACCTGCTGACGGTCAGGCCTCTATCTGACAGTCACTGTCTTTGACACAGCTGCATGGATGCTGACTGGTCCTGATGTTGCTGTTGCAGAGCATCTTTGCACAGTTCCAGTTCAGCAGTGAGAAGGTGCTGCCGTCAGACGCCCTGCGCAGTGCCCTGGCCAAGACCTTCCAGGATGAGCAACGTTTCCAGCTGGGCATTATGGATGACGCGGCTGAATGCTTCGTGAGCACACTTTAGGCCTGTCCCTGTGTGCCTGTCAGTGTTTCATAAGCCACACCCCTTTAAGCTCTCCCCTGTGTGCCTGTCTGTCTGCTTTGTAAGCCCAGCCCGTGTCACCCCTCCCCTGTGTGCCTGTCTGTCTGCTTTGTAAGCCCAGCCTGTGTCACCCCTCCCCTGTGTGCCTGTCTGTCTGCTTTGTAAGGCCAGCCCGTGTCACCCCTCCCCTGTGTGCCTGTCTGTCTGCTTTGTAAGGCCAGCCCCTTTCACCCCTCCCCTCCTCCATGTGCCGGTCTGTTTTCTTCACATCGTCTGTGTCTCTGTCAGCTGTCTGTCCATACTCTGAGAACCACACCTATTCTGCTGTACAGTGGAACTGTTGTTCAGCTCAGTCAGCTCACCAGACACCCTCGATGTATACGGCTCTTTCCGAAGTTCTGATTGTTTTGCTGCACGTAATTCTACGGTCCTCGTTGGTTTACTCTCTTAAATTTAAATTCTCATCGAGTTTAAATTCTCATCGAGTATTGCATCGTGTTGGACATAGAAATGAGCAGTCACTGCACTGCAGACCAACACGTGACAGGTCTCACATCTCGAGGAATTCACACGCGTAGCGTGAAAACGCTGACTTTTCTGTGGCCCAGGATGGCAGCACAATGGGAGAAAACTGCACTTCGTTACAAGTGGGGTAGTGCTTATGGTAAACTGGAGCACACCCTTACAACACGCTGTGTGCTTCTTAATCACTTAATTATCTTAGGAAACTTTTAAATTTGTTCATGACCCCTATAGAGCCACTTAACTGTTTCATTTTGTCCTATAGGGATTCTTTAATTGGTTCATTTCTCCTATAGAGCTGTTTAATTGGTTCATTTTTTGCCAAAGGGCTGCCATTGACTGTGCCCAAGGTTTACGTATTTGTCGAATTAGTTTCTTTATCGAACCTGCTGGGGACCGCAGGCCAAAGGATGATTCTGAAATCCTGCTCTCGTTTTCGACTTCGAACCATTCTGCTGGAGAAGCAGGCTGTGCGTTCTGCTGACATTAAGAACATTAAAAAAATTGCAAGGGCTTGGATTCTGTGGCTGTTTGGCAGCGGTCCTCACGTCAGAGGAGGCGCATCAGGAGCTCTTACGGCGTAGCGAGTGCTGCATGGCCGACGGATGCTTGTCTGACGTTGCCTCCATCCTCTGATTTATGAGCTCAGCATGTGGTCGCCGACCTCAAAAATGATCTTTGCTGAATCGACTGAGGTTCGGGGAGAGAGGGGACGCTGTACCCTGGTCAGTCTGGGGTCTGGGTCCATGTGGATCTAGTGGGATCCTGCAGCAGTGCCACACGTGGCAGAGAGAGCGATCGACTGGATGTTAGGTTTGTGCAGCAGAACAATCAAGGGGCCCTTATCAAATAAAGATGATTTTGTTTCTTGTCTTGATAAAGCGAATGTGAAGTGAGCTCTGACTAAAGACCAAACAGAGCAAACTGTCAGATGGTGGCCTTCCACACAGACACCTGTGCTCCTCTCCCGTTTCTCTTTTCCTGTAACATATGCTGAAAAGCACACACACATTTGCACATGTCCGAGGCAGCGAGGCAACACACGACGCTGTGGTTTTGTGCAGGAGAATCTCCTCATGCGCATCCACTTCCACATCTCCGACGAGACCAAGGAGGACATCTGTACCGCCAGGCACTGCATCCCGCACCAGAAATTTGCCATGACGCTCTTTGAGCAGGTGGGTGACCATGCTACGGGCAGGTTGAAATTATGTTCTAAAAACAGGTAGACTGAGCTTTCTGTACCTGTCTAAGCCTGGTACCGGCGTAGGCTGTCAAACACCCGGCACCGGGGTAGGCGCTCAAACACCCGGCACCGGGATAGGCGCTCAAACACCCGGCACCGGGATAGGCGCTCAAACACCCGGCACCGGGGTAGGCGCTCAAACACCCGGCACCGGGATAGGCGCTCAAACACCCGGCACCGGGGTAGGCGCTCAAACACTTGGCACTGGGGTAGGCTCTTAAACTCCAAAGAGTAGTTTCTCAAATGCCAGGTACTGGAATAATCACTCCGATGCCAGGGGGTGAGAACGTGTCTCAAACATCTGTGTGTTCCTTCCTCTTCAGTGTGTCTGCAACAGCTGTGGGGCCACATCTGACCCGCTGCCCTTCATTCAGATGGTCCACTACATTTCTACTACATCTCTCTGGTAAGCAGGGATATGAGGGAGGGCGCGACTTAATGGTCCAGCAGTTCACAGAACAGTGGCTCCTTGCCAGTGTGGGAGACTTTCACCTCAGAGCAGTGTTCTACACCAGGCTAACTCCTGCATTATCACTGCAGTGTCTGTGCCATGAACAGGACCGGTCTGTGTTTGTGAAAACAGCCGTGAGCGTGTTTGTCGTGCTACAGACCCGGTCCGTGTTTGTGAAAACAGCCGTGAGCGTGTTTGTTGTCAGTTTGTGCATGACATCAGTGTTGCAGGGACGTGCTAACTGGGCTCGTTCATGGCTTCCTGTGGGATACCAGTGTGGGGCCGTCCGGCAGCAGGCCTTGAGCTAGGAGGGAGGAGGACCAGACTCGGCAGACCTGGCCAACACTGCGGCAGTACAGAGCCCCAGGAGGGCCTGGCACAACGAGGGAGGGACTGTGGCTCTGGGAGGGGCGGGGGGTGGAGGGGGGAGCGTCCATCACAGACCGCTGTAGAGAGAACTGAGAAAACGTGGCGTATTTAGCCTGCGGGTGCGTCGTGCTCACGCCTGTGACAGGGGAGTAAGTATTCCAGGAAATTCACAGCCAAGTATGCAAATCACTCTGCCCTACCTCCTGCAGTGTGTGTGTGTGTGTGTGTGTGTGTGTGTGTGTGTGTGTGTGTGCGCACTCACATGGGTGGACTCATGGTCTGTGGAAAGTGGAAGGCTCACAAACACGCACGCACACACACAAAATGCAAAAACGTGCTTCATAAAGACAGCGTGTACAGACTGTGCTGTCGTGGTGAGCCGTGACAGGTGTGTGGGAAGTGGCCCTTAACTCGTGAAGGAGGGTAAATGTCAGGGAAAGCACAGATCTGCCTGTTTTGATGAAAGTCACTGCTGTGTGCTGTAATGAAAACAGGCAGCGAAAACAGAAAGCTTTCAAAATAACGCTGAATGAAACAAAAGGTGGAGCTAGAGCTCTGCGGGCATGCGGTGTGTGTCAGCAGCGTGACAAACACAGGTTCACTCTCTGTTACACAATTAAGTGCACCATGGCACTGACGTGCTGTGTCACGACAGCCGTGTAACCGGGACTAACGGCACCCGGCCCCAAGTAGCTGCCTCGCCAGAAACCATAGATGGATTAAAACTAAACAACACACTCGCCGTGCTGTCGGTGCTCACACTCGCCGTGCTGTCGGTGCTCACACTCGTTGTGCTGTCAGAGTTTTTCACGTCATCTTTTTACGTCTATACAAAACTGTACTCTGTGGAGGGGGGGGGTAGTATTAGAGCAGAGTGGATTTGGGTTGAAAGTGTGTGGGACGATGTTGGTGAGAGGGTGATGTCTGGGGACCGGTTCTGCTGAGGTGTTCAGAGCAGCGTGCTCAGCCGGGCCAGCCAGTGAAACGAGGTCTTGGTTCTGAACTCTGCTGGTGACAGAGCGCACACACCAGTTGCAGCTCGCCGCTAACCGGCGCGGGTGACTGGGAGAGGGGGCATTTCGGCAGCGTGTCTGGACATTTCCCTGTACCCTCTGCCGCAGTAACCAGGCGGTCCACATGCTGGAATGCCAGGAGAAGCCCACTCCAGACATGTTTGGGGAGCTGCTACGCAACGCCAGTACCATGGGGGATCTACGCAGCTGTCCGGTGAGCCCCCCGCCGCACCCCCACTGCACCCCTGCTGCTCAAGACGGGCGCCTGACAGTGATGGGGGGGACCGCTCTAGGAGAATAACATGGGATGGACGGACAGACAGACAGATGGAGAAACAGCTAATCGTAGCAGCAGTGTACAGGTTAATTTTATTGTGTGACCTGTGTGCTCGCGTGCACGTGTGTGTGTGTGTCTGTGTGTGTGTGTGCACACGTGTGTGGATGTGTGTACATGTATGTGCACACACGTTGGTGTGTCTTTGTGTGTGCGTGCGCGTATGTGTGTATGCATGCTCACGTGCGTGTAGCTGTGTGTGTGTGTGTGTGTGTGTGTATGCATGCACGTGTGTACGTGTGTATGCATGCACACGTGCGTGTGGCTTTGTGTGTGCGTGTGTATACATGCACACGTGCGTGTGGCTGTGTGTGCGTGTGTATGCATGCGCACGTGTGTGCATGTCTGTATTAATTATCATTTAATTGCTCAGGCACTGAATATGGTTGGGTGTGTGTGCTGCGTTTTCCGTCTGTATGTGTGGGTGCTGTTGTTAGACCTGGATGAAGCGAGTCCTTGTTTGCCATTGGCTCCCAGAGAGACAGAACAGGGCTGTGTGGTAAAGCTCACCCGGGGCTAGTAGGACGCTCTGTGCCACAGCTGTGGTCAAAAAGCCTCTTCAGCGTGAAGAGGAGGAGCAGCTTGCACCAGCGTGGCACTGCCAAGGAACCTGCCTGCCCGAGGCTTTGCCCTGGGCGCAGAGCGGACAAGAGACCACACAGTACAACTTCCTGCTCTGTGATTGGCTCTGGCCAGACGTTTTGACATGCCAGGATTACCACTGAATGCAGAATGACTGCCTTGTTCCAGAACTTTCCAGACTTCCAATCTCTGTCCTTGAATGCTTTGTACCCAAGATGCAATTAAAAAGAAGGTGAATAATGCAGCCTTTATGTGGTATTAGCCGAAGGTTTTTAATGACCGCTGTCAGAGGTGTATTGACAACGTCTGTTTTGTTCTGACCTGTTTAGTGCCCCCCCTTTAAGTCCACCCTGCTTCCTCACACTCTTTATTCCACACACGATTGCCCTATTTCTCCTCTCCTTACTGAAGCGGTGCAGTGCCGCTTACCTGCTCCTGTGTTGGTCCAAGAGCAGTCTGGACTGGTCCTAATCCCTTCCTGTAAAGAGCTGGTGCTAGTCTGTGCCAACCTGTGCCAGCCGACCACCTTCCTTACCCCCTCCAGTGGAGCGTTTTTCAGTTAAACTGCTGACCAAGATTTAGGAACAGATTTCAGTTTGCATACACACCAGCCTCAGTATTAAAAAGCAGGAGTACTAGTGCTCGTTATCAGACCACATGATGTCTGGCGTGTTGCTGCGTGATCAGCAAGCATGTGCCGTTCTGTCAAAGATGACAAAGCTTGTGGTTTAGGGCGAGTGTGGGGAGATGCTCCGGATCAGACGAGTACTCATGAACTCACCTGAGATCATCACCATCGGCCTGGTGTGGGACTCGGACCACTCTGACCTTGCGGAGGACGTCATCCGCAGCCTGGGGACCTGCCTGCGTCTGGGAGATGTAAGGGCCGCCCGTGTCCGTCACGCGTGTCTGCCTGTGTTCGGCACACGCAACAGTCTGTGTCTGTCACGCGTGTTATTTTGTTTGCCACAGGTATTAGCTCTACTGGTATTTTCGATTAGTAATTATTTGTTTTTACAGTTTTCACTCCCCTGAAAGCAGGGGAACCACAGAAATTAGTAAAATTTGTAAATATTAGCAAAAGCTAAATCAATACTTGAAATAACTTATATTTAGGTAAGCTAATTACAAGCTATCTTTCCATACATGATCGGTGCTGTCACAGAAGTGAAGACGTTTATGACGACGTTGGAGGCCTTGGGTCTGTACCGTTGACGGTGAGGCATGAAGAACGTGCTGTCGGTCAGGAAGTCAGAAACAGGAAGTGCAGCAAAATCTGAGGGGAGATATGGCATAGGTCAGGGACCATGTGTTCTCTGTTCCTGCCACTGAAGGGTTAACAGAACACATGTACATTAACACCCAGGCTGAGGAGTGATGGGCAGTCCTGGAAAGTGTGACCCCCCCCCCCCCCCATTCACAGACTCATCAGACAATAGATTCAGACAGAGAAGGTTTGTGTGCTGGAATGTAAAAGTTCACACCGGCACTTCTCCTGTCTACAAATGAGTTTTGTATATGGTGACACGTGGTGTACGAAGGCCTGAAAACTTCTTCTGCTGAAATAGAGCAAACTGTGGAAATAACGCACGTCTCCCCCAGGAGTGTTTAAAAATAACCAGTCTTTGCTGGACTTGTCTACTGCTCAGCGTCTCCAACTCCTCCCCCTCCTGCTGGAGGCACATCTGCTGGTTCACTGCTGTTCAGTTCTCTTTCCTATGACTCAAATGTTGGTCTCTCCCCTCTCTGTCGCCCGCGCCGGTCTCTCCCCTCTCTGTCGCCCGCGCCGGTCTCTCCCCTCTCTGTCGCCCACGCCGGTCTCTCCCCTCTCTGACGCTCCCCTTGTCAGTTCATCTCCTCCTCTTCCCATCTTCCCCTTTAGGGTCTTGCAGCTGGTCTCCTTGTCCAGGTCCTTGTCTTTGGGAGGGGGCAACTTCATCATGTTTGTGCTCAGCTAGATTACGTGATACGTTACGGGGGGGTCACTTTCAAAGCAGAGGTTGTAGATTAAGTGGATGCCCTCACTCACCTCTGCAGCTGTTCTACCGTGTGACAGACGACCGGGCCAAACAAGCTGAGCTCTACCTGGTGGGGATGGTGTGTTACTACGGCAAGCACTACTCGACCTTCTTCTTCCAGACCAAGATCCGCAAGTGGATGTACTTTGATGATGCTCACGTTAAGGAGGTATGCCAGTGTTACCTTTTGGTTCTTGTTAGAACATGGTTAGCAAAGTGTTGGCATGGCAACAAGTGTTATAGGCTGGTCTGTGGTGTATTCTCTCTGTTCAGACTGTGGTGTACTTTGGTATAGGCTGGTGTATGTTGTATTCTGTCTGTTCAGAGTGTGGTGTACCTTGGTATAGGCTGGTCTATGTTGTATTCTGACTGTGGTGTACTGTGGTTTAGGCTGGTCTATGCTGTCCTCTGTCTGTTCAGACTGTGGTGTACTGTGGTTTAGGCTGGCCTATGCTGTCCTCTGTCTGTTCTGACTGTGGTGTACTGTGGTTTAGGCTGGTCTATGCTGTCCTCTCTTCCTTCAGATTGGGCCAAAGTGGAGGGATGTTGTGACACGCTGTATGAAGAGCCACTACCAGCCCCTGCTGCTGCTTTACGCCGACCCCCGGGGGACCCCCATTTCAGCGCAGGACCTGCCTGGCCAGCTAGATCTGCACCACTGTAGCAGGGCTGGATACGACAGCGAAGACTCCGGTGCGCACCTCCCTCGCACTTCCCTCTTGGGGCTTGGGTAACCGGGGGGGGCCTAAACCAACATCGTTAGCAACATGGATGGTCTGCCCCTGCTAATTGGTGATATTTAGATCTTTGTGAGATTTTAACTTGTTGATTAAATGTATTTATTTGCTATTTAAGGTGGATATGTAACAGCAGACAGAGAGAACGATCCAACAGACAGTTTGGCCCCTGATCGCTGTTTTACATTGCCCAGGTCGAGAGCCGTCCATCTCGAGCGACACACGCACAGACTCATCGACGGAGAGCTACTCACGCAGACACTCCCACTCGTACCACGAGTCATCCATGGTCAGCCGCTTCTCCTCTGACTCTCAGGGGACGGTGGTCTGTAACCCTGACGACGACACTGGTTCCCACGGCAGCGCAGATGCTGCAGGTCTCGCGGGGGGGGCGCGGCGGCCCCCCCCCGCCGGGGGGCGGGGGGGGGGGGGGGGGTGGGGGGGGGGGTGGGGGGGGGGGGGGGGGGGGGGGGG
>JABJVR010001790.1:0-18515 GCA_025773905.1 Chitala chitala
CGCGCGCGCGCGCGCACACACACACACACACACACACACACACACACACACACACACACACACACACACACACACACGCGTACACTCTGACCAAGTGAAGGTCGCATTGCATTAATGTAGGATAGAAAGGGCGTATTAATGCCTGACATTTGAAAGGCGGTAAGGCCACGATCTGTTCTTGACTGTTTTGTGTAGCTTAGAATGTTCCTTAGCTGTGTCACTGCAACAAGAGAGAAACATGAATATAGTGTTGCTGTGCTGTGTGTGTTTAGTGAGACTGACACTCAGGTTTTTATGCTGTATATTGCGAGCAGCATTTGTAAGCAGGTCTGTACGTCCTGTATGACTTAAACTGCCATCTCGTACTTGCTGCCCCTCGACACTTTTGGTGTGTGGTTATTGATCGACGAAGTTTTGAAATTGCTGTACTTTTAAATACCTTTAATTATTAAGAACAACTATTTTTCCTTTGGGCTGAGAAGCTCCTAATTAGTATAGCTGTAAACTCTAGACAGGGTGACAAACTGATTTCTGAAAGCATGATCAGAACAGCCATAAAAAGGACCCTTTAACCTTCATGCATTTTGCTCCAAATTAAAACAACAACAAAAAAAAAAACATAAGGGCTAATATTTTCTCTTTTATGACTGCATGTATCTGGGGATCAAAGTAGTTCTTCTGAGGGGTTTTTCTTTACTACTCTTTCTCAGGAATTAGCGATAATGCACCGCAGTGACAACCACAAACAGTGGCATTGTTCTTTATTAGGACAGCATCACAGCATGACTCAGAACACATTACACCGATATTGGTATATCCAGGGCGGGGGGTGTTCTATGATGTTTGTTATTGAAGTAATTAAAGTGTATGGTTTGTGTATGGGCTTAATTTACATGGATGCCCACTGCTGACAAAGAGCTTTGGTTTGGTCCGAAGCATCCAGTGCAGGCTTTACTGATACAGGGTTTTCTGCACTGACGTAAATGTGAGTGAATCTTGTAGTGGGGAGTAGTGGGGGGTTCACAGGCGCTGTACCATGTTTCCAGCTTGTTGTGTGTACTGGGGCCTCTGTGCCCTCTAGGTACAATCTTTTAATCTTACATGGCAGTATAGGCTGTTTTGCGTTTTCAAGGCCTTTGCATGTGTGCTAACACAGTACTGTACCACAACATGGCAGGCTATGCAACCATTTACCGGTGTAATCAGGGTTATTTTGTTGTCCTGGGAATTGGCTTCCAGAGGCAGAGAACACAAAGCTTTAAGGAAGACAAACTTGTTGCTGTCCTCGATGAACACCGTGCTGCTTTATACCTGGCCTGTGCTAATTCACAAGTACAGTGGTGCGTTTTAGGTCCATTTACCACATTACATTAACGGTAGTGCTAATTGTGATCTCAGTACTTCTCTCTGTTCCCGTACAGCATCTCATGTCCTTATACACTTATTCTCTCACAGCTTACTTTTATGTATATTTCATTTGTTGATTAAAATTTGATTAATTAGAGGACATGGGTGCAACAAAAACTCGTTTTGTTTTGTAAAGGACTGCATTTTTTTAGTAGAAACGTGTATATATAACACATGCTATCAGGGTTGTCCACATAAGGCTTGTGGGCTGAACAACCCGTGTGTTTTCATGTGTGCCAGTATTTGGTTGATTACTTGAAGTAACTGCTTAGAAAATGGTGTCACGTGACCACTTCACAGCTGAATAACTTACTGTCTGAACCACTTTCAAGTCAGCAGTAGACTGTATCTGTGAAGGCCACTTACCTTCTAACCCGACTGTTCAATCTCATCACACAATTACTGAGGACACAGTGGAAGCACAAGAAATGATCCAACACCATTAATATACACTTTTCTGTTCTTTTAGGTTCCCTTAGTTGTGCAGAAATGCAATACTTTCTATAAAAATGCTGCACTGCACCTTTGTAAGGCATGTGTGCTTTTTACATGAATATTATATTGTTTTTCTGATTGTTATATTCTGTGTAGAATGTTCACTTTCTTTACCTGTGATCGGGGCTGGGGAAATGAGCAAAAAATTAAAAGCCATGAAATAGCTGAAATATCTCATGTGTCAGTGAGTCATTTCTTTGTGGTGTGTTGCCTCAGAGGGGATGGAATGGAGATGCAGTGAACAAAATGGTTTTTACTGTTTTACATTACAGGAGTGGAGCATTGTTTTAAATGCCTGAGCTTTATGGGTTTTCCAAGGCTTTTTATTTTCTTATGTTATTATAGTATGTAGTGTAATAAAGGTGTGCTTTGGTGTCGATAAAGTTTTGGTTGCTCACTGTTAAGCAGCAAAGTATGCCAGCACCCATGAAATCACGGCATTAGCATATTTACTGCAGTTAACAGTATTTTTTTCAGGATGGTCAATAATATCTACTCTGCTGAAGTCTACCATAAAATATCTTTCTTATGAAGTGATAACACACTGCAGTCACACGTCAGAATCATGATGTGGAAATTAATGAGTCATTGGAGTGAGACGCAGGTGTTCAGACATCCATGGTATATCCATAAAATACCCATAAGTTAACACAATAGTAGATCCATGTGCAGCTTTAGGCTTTATGTCAGCACAGGCCCTTGAAGACAGTAGTATGAACAATGAAATGCCCCAGTAACAGCTACAAGCCTCCCACGCTTACTTGTTTACGTTTTCCAAACCCACTCGTTTTATCTGTTGCTTTCATCTCAGTTTGACTACTTGCATCACACATATTTCAGTCAACAAATGGTAAACACCAGAGTGATTAAAACATGTACACAGTCAAAATTTATCTAAAATTATTTAAAACTTGCAGTCCAGCCACAATGATGGCAGGTTTGAGTCGTGTGTGTGTGTGTGCGCGCGCGCATGCATGTGGACTTTGCATGAAAACTATGTTCAAAGTTCTGGTTGCTTAATGTTAAGTAGCAGAGTGTGCCAGCAGCCATGAAATCACAGCATTTTCACCTATACTGCAGTTACCAGTATGGTTTTCTTTTTTCAGGATGGTCAATAATATCTACTCTTCTGAATTGTACCATAAAATATCTTTCTTATGAAATTATAACACACTGCAGTCACAGATCAGAGTCATGACATGAAAATTGGTGAGTCATTGGAGTGAGATGCAGGTGTTCAGACATCCACAGTGATAAAAAACCATTAAGTAAACACAATAGTAGATCCATGTGCAGCTTCAGACTATATGTCAGCACAAGCCCTTCAAGATAGAGTAGTGTAACCAATGAAATGCCCCAGTAACAGCTACAATCTGTCATGGGTCTGGTCCTGTCCTGTCTAATTGCACTGTTTCTGGATTTGTGTCTGGTCTAGTTTCTGGGTTATTTCTAGTTGGTCTAGCTTCTCTAATTCTATGCTAAATTTAGTCCTTGTTTTTTCTGTCATTGCTCTTAGTGATTTCACCTGGTGTAGGTTCTGCGTTTGGTCAGTGTTTCCCCCAGCCTTGGTCAGTTGATGTATATTATGGTATGTATTGTTAGTATCATGTTCGCTGTTTCTTTTCTCAGAGTCTTAGTCACTGGCTCTGCACTATTCCTGTTTGTGTCTGGTTTAATAGTTTGGTCCTTCCTAATACTCTTTGTCCTCAATGGTTTGTTTGTTTGTCCCCCAGGGTTTGTTTACTTCACCCCTTGTCTTGTTTTACTGTAACCTTGTCTTTGCTTAATAAATTCCCTCTCCTGCACTTAGTCCTCCCTGTGTCCTTGCCTTCTGTACTTTCATATCATGACACAAGCCTCCCACACTTACTCCTTTACATGTTTTCCCAAACCCACTCATTTCATCTGTTGCTTTCATTTCAGTTTGACTACTTAGTTCACACACATTAAAATTGTTTAAAATTTATTGTCCAGCCACAGGGATGACAGGTTTGGTTTGTCTGTGTGTGTGTGTGTGTGTGTGTGTGTGTGTGTGTGTGTGTGTGTGTGGTCTTTGCACAAACACTGAATTCCTAGCACTTTGTCCTGGGGTGTACACTATGTTATAGTGTTACGGTTTGAGCCTCCATAGACTATATATAGCTATTAAGCAGAACAAGGAAAGTAGTATTTTGAGAAAATGATCAGTTGTTGGCATTTGTGATACTGAGGAAAGAAGTAAGTATGAAATATATAAATAGAATAGTTCTCATTACCACTGTGTTTTCATGTCTTATATTTTGTTATTATTGCTTGAGACAGACCATTTTTAAACAATGGGGAATAAAGAAGTCTACCCACACTAAGCTGCAGTATTGGTAAAGGTTACAGAATATATTTTTAATACCAAGTGTAACACGTGTTGATGTAAAAATGTATTTATATCTGGTGACTTGTGTTGAAATTTGGTTTGCACAGTATGTGTCTGCATCATACTATGGTGACACTTCCTGTGACAGAGACCCTGACATTATGACATTTTACCCTCTATTTCTATTTATAATGTTGTCAAAGTTGCTTAGGAATACTGGGGATATTTGGTTGTACCAGTTTCAAATCATCAATATAACATGAGCAACAATTCAAAGAATTATTCAAAGAAATTAAATATACGTGGTTTCTCTGTGCAGCCACGTTTTCCAAGAACCACGTGACCCATAAATTTGAACTGAATTTATGAGTTTAATGTGCACTTAAAATTTTACGGCTTGTTACACCCTGGAAATATTGATATTTTTAAATACTGTTAAGAATAATGTGCTTTTGCCATATAGCGTACTTTAACTTTTAACATTTTTTAGATTTAACCAAAAAATGTGAATAATGTTTCTCATTCCAGTTTTTTTTTTACGGCATTTCTGGGTTCTTACTTTTACCCAAGTACCATTTCACATTTTATGTTCCATGGATGTATGGCAGAGGTGTACTGTTCATGCCATAATGAATCTCTGATGTGGATTTAATGGACAGTCAGGACTGCACTGTCAGCAATACAGTGAGTCACTTTCATCCCCTGGTCAAGTACAAGGGCGTCATTATTTATAGCATGAATAATATGTTTAGTTTTACGTCAATCGTTCACATCCGTTTTTAATAGCTACTCTATCTGTATGCCAATCTGTCATCCGAACAGAATGACGTGGGTGCATAAGTGTTTTTGAGGTGTAATTTTAAACGCACGCACGCAAATACTGGGGTAACCCGTCTGAGCGAACAGAACAGACTGCAAAAATGACAGAGGATCCTGAAGCAATCACTCATCACACAATTAATGACGAAAAAACTAAGGAGGAAAGAGAGCGTACAAAATACGACGGCACACGGTCTTCCCAACGGCTTCTCTCTTACAGTGATGCTGTCATATCAATCACAGCAACTGTTATGGTAAGAAAGGGGTTAATTGATGGTTTCTCACCGACAACGTGGTTTACAAAGTCACATTAAAATATCACAGCATATAAACAGTAACTTTTGATGTGCTCTTTTCAGATTCTACCTGTTGCGCACACACAACTTGAGGATAATGAGGTACAGTAACTGAAGGCCTGCAGTGTAAATGTGTCTCACGGCAGGGGCTGGTATCACACCGGTTTATAGGTGTTAAAAAATTCTTATTCCTCCAAACAGGACTTCTCTGAAAATTTGCAGTTGCTGCTAACTTCCAAAATAGCTGTGTACCTGGTTACCTTTCTCATAGTCACGGTGGCGTGGGCTGCTCATACAAGGTAAACGTACCAGCCTACCTACATGCACACCCACATTGCAGAAATTTTGTCTTTCGTGGTTCCGTTTAGAATATAGTGTACCGCTTAAAAGTAGTGTGTATTGGGAGATGTCTTAACAGTCAAGAGTTTATGTGTTCAGATGTTAGATCAGGAAGCTATTTTAAATGCATGCTTCAGTCTGTTAAAGCTGCAGATAAAGTATAAACTCGCTTGTCTTCATCAGCGATTCAGATTGTTCGCATAGAACTCATTATATACTGTGATTGTTCGCCTTTTTGGAGGTGTCTTCGTCAATCGTTATTATCATTGTTAAGCAAATGAAATTACACGATTATAATTGATAATTATCTTTTACAATGCAAACACTTAGAGCCCAAATTTTCTCCGATTCGTTAGTAATAGAAATACGAATATTTCCTTCTTCTTTCACCTTCACCTTCAGATGTCCCATAAAACAGTAGTTTCTTTTTCTTTTTTTTTTGCAGGTTATTTCAAATAATTGCACGTGTTGATGACTGCCTAACTCTTTTAAACCTTGTAAGTGTTTAACAATTTTACTTTAACAATCATAAATATGCAATTCTGCTACAATTATAAAGTCACGTGTTTAGTTTTAACAGAAGTTTAAGTTGTTTCGAACTGTTTAATAGACTTCTTATAGCAGTGTCAGGAATCCTGTATTAGAATGAATGTGCTAGGCTGAGGTTTCTACCTTGTGCTCTCTTTTTGTACACAATATGAAATCCAGTTTAGCAGTGTGTGGAATGTTGACAAATCTATTTATAGACATTAAATCTTATTATAGATTTCAATTCACATATTTTCTACTGTAAAGCACAACCCTGTACCTAAATGCTTGTTGAAAAGAAGAGGTAATATAACACATTAGTGGACATGTCCATGTCCCAACTTTTCTGAAAAGTGTTCCAGCCATCACATTCACATTTAATATATTTATTTAATATATCTGCAATACAGCTGATCTGATTCAACTTTAAATACATTGTCTCTGTACTGTATTGTATTGAATATTTGTTATAAAAGATCTGTAGGTCATTGCATTTTATTTTTACTTACATTTTACAAAATGTCCCATCTTTTTTGGAATATGGGTTATAAGTAGTTTATTGCAGTGATCAGGATGTAATTTGGAATCAGAGAGAGACTTTGATATAATCAACTTAGCAGCAGTATTCGCTTTGTAAACTCTGAGATATTCCTCTTTTTCGAGGCGTGTATGATGTTGATCACAGTTCTGCCATATACGGTAAGTTCCTCTGGCTTTGTCTTCTCTCACTTCTACACTGAATTCCTTAGTAAAATTTTTATTTTGAATGAGTAACTCAGATATGTTTATTTCTAAATGATTTCAAGCAGTATTCTTATCATTTGTTTGGAACAGAATTCCAAATGTTCAGTGTAATCTTAATTATTAACATTCATGTATGTATCAAAAAAAAATTGCATTTCTACTATTTTTTTGTAACCCATTACATTTCTGCTTTTAAATACATTCAATCCATAGAGATCTTATTCTCAGTTTCAAAGCAGATGATCCTCGTACATGATGCATATGTGTCAAAACTACATGAAGTACAGACTAATTAAAATCCATATTCTGTGTGTCCACTGTTGTGGGATTTGTATATTTCACGTATTATTGTGTTTGAAAGTGTGAATAATGGTTTCGTACATTGCTGGAAAACGCTGCTCTATTCACTTCCTTAATAAAACTCCAGTGTGCGTTAATGGTTTTGTGACTTGTTGATAACTTAAAGTGAGCTTGTAATATACAGAGATGAGCTCTTGGCTGACATAGTGGGCTGTTTTCTAAGATAAGCACAAACTGGCTGTCTGCACCTGTATTAACACTGGGGGGGGGAATGATTGCCAGCCAATAGCAGTGCTGGTAGAGCGCTACAGCCTAATGCTGCTAAGATAAAGCTTGTGCTGTTTTTTCTTACCTGTGCTGTGATATGTGAGGCTGGAGGATTCAGCTTGGACAGGGTAATAACTGCTGTGTCATCATGTGCAGCACACCCCTGAGAACACACCTCAGGACCATATCTGTCTGATTGCATTTTGTCTTTGCCACAGTTCTCTTTGATGGTTGCCTTCCCTCACAACATCCTTGGAATTAACCTCTTTTGTGCTTGTGTCATAATTATTGGGCTCATACAGGTAAAGTTAGCATTACCAGCATGACAAAGAAACACAGTGAGATAACATAGTATATATAGCACAGCATAGCACGCTAGTACTGTGAAAATGATATATCATACAGTGGCTGTCAAAAAGATTTCCTCCATTGAACAAACATATATTCCCACTTATTTATCAACAGTTTTTCCATGTTTGAAAACGACGGTCACTTTTGTTCACTTAAATGACCATTGAAGGACAACTGTTCACTTAAAACCACAAGGATTTAAACCACCAGCTCTGCTTGTATGATAGCAACAGCTGAATTGATTGTGATTTCCATTGACTTTATATGAAGAAATAGTTTGTATACACAAATGTCAGATTAAAGCTATAGAAGTACCTGCTAAAAACTAATAAAGCACAGAAGTTATGAATGTCCTGTTTTTATCATCATTTTTGTAATGAATGTCAGAGTGTCCAAATTCTGCCTTTCAGCAGTTCCTTTTAAATGCCAGTGTATTTTTTTTTAAGGTCTAATGTAGCGTTGCATTGTTCTGCAGGCAGTCATTGTTCTGTACGGGTTCAGCCGACCTTTCCTGCTCTGTGATGACATTCAGAATTCAGCAGAGCAGATGTTCCACAAAAAGAACATTTTAAAGATTATCTTAAGGATTCCAGTTCTGTGTCTCATTGCCACCATCTTCTCTTTCATCTTCTTTCCTCTAGTAAGTAATATTTTATTCAGCTCATACATAAGCCCTGTTTTTTTTCTTATATATGATTAACTGTGTAAACATTAAAATTATTTTGAGTGAAGCTAGAGTTAGTTTTTGTTTTGTTACCCTATATGTAGTAGGACACATTGTCTTCCACTGATGAATCTAGGCTTCCTCCTGTCAGCTGAAAACACCTTTTTCATTTCTCCATTGCAGTCATACATTGTATTGGCATTTGTTGTCTTCATTCCCTACTTTTCCCACCCTTTCAAGTGGTGTTGCAGTAAAGCTATTGGTAAGAACTAAGACTGCTATGTTATTAAACAGATTACGGTTTATTTCTATTTTGTAAAATTATGAAAATGTGCTTGCATTCTGTACGTTTTTAACAAGCGGTATCTTAAGGAGAAGTCCAAATGAATGAACCTCAGATTTTCTGTTATACACACAGAGAACAAATTACAGGTAAAAACATTCATGAAAACCTGTGCATTTGTTTTTCAGATAAACTAGTGGCGCCCCCTACTGACCTTGTAAGGTATTATGCTTACCATCCCAGTGAGCCTCTTTCCAAGGAGCGTGTAGAGGCTTTTACTGATGGGGTGTATGCCATCGTAGCTACCCTTCTCATTTTAGACATTTGGTAGGTTTTAATTTCCACCATCTAATGAGTGTATGAGAAAGTACAGACAAGCTGATCTTGTTTGCATATTTACCGGAGTAGTTGATAATTTCAAGTAGTACTTGCCTTATAAACATAATGACCCAACAGTTATCAACTATACAGGTCATTTATGAATTTCCCAAGTACACAAGTATCATATCACTTGCAGGTATTTGTATGTATGGTACTACTCTTAAGCAGCAAAACATAATAAATTATTACTGATGGCAGCAGCACTAATGAGATGTGAAAGAACTCTGAAACCAGTGTGGTGTCATTACTTTGTCACTTTTCTGTACAGTGAGAACAGTGTACCAGAACCCAGTGAGGTGGAGGACAGGTTCCACAGCAGTCTCACCCAGGCCCTTCAGGAATACGGTCCTGAGTTTCTGGCCTACTTTGGCTCCTTTGCCACAGTGGGTCTGCTGTGGTTCGTACATCACTCCCTGTTCCTGCACGTGACTAGGATGACTCGTCTGATGGGCCTGCTGAACACCTTCTCCCTCGCCTTCATTGGCGGTCTGCCCCTGGCCTACCAGCTGACACACAAGCTGCCACAGAGCTCGCGCAATGAGCCAGAGGCCATCCGCATCAGCTGTGTCATCATCTTCTTTGCCGGTTTCTTCCAGATGGCCACGTGGGTGGCAGCTCTGCTCGCTGAGGGGGGGGCGCTGCGCTGTCGTGTACACTACGGTGGCCAGAGCCACGCCTTCATGTTTGCCAAGCTGGCACTCTACCCGTGCGTGGCCCTGGGTACCTTCTTTCTAACCTGCCTGCTTGGCCAGCTCAGCGCCCCCATCTTCCACCTGATGGAGATTACCATGCCCTTCACTTTCCCGCTGCTGCGCTGCATGCTGCAGGCTGGGCTGCCTCTCCTGTGGCTCCTGAAGTCTGTGTGGAACAGGAGCAGGAATTCACCCCCACCCTGCCACTCCGTTGCTGTGGTAACCTCATAACATGTTAAGTTACTTAAGTATAAATAGTCCTGTTTGGATGTTATTGATTGATAGTCAGTTTCATTATTTTATATTTTATGCATGAATTTATATACCATGTTATCTGTCAGTTATATACAGTATATTTAGGTATATTTATAAAGGTTATAGTACATTTTAAACAGGGTGTTTAAAAACTTTATGAGTACGGGTAACCTGAGGATACAGGAATCACATGTCAACATGACTACAAAAGGTGAATGTCAAAATATGTTCACAGCATACTCTTACATTTTTCTTTCTTCTTGCTAAATAAAGACGTTACTTTTAATATAATGTTATGCTCACTTTTATTAGCTCACTGTGACATTACTGTCAGTGAAGGAATGATGAAAATGTCAAACACTAAATTTGTAACATATTAACATTAATGCTTTTTTGATTCTCTGGCATCCGTAGCCACGTGCCACTCAGGCTGTCATTTTTGCTGATGACTGCTCCTCTCGCCGTCATACAACATGGGTGCTCAGCACCACGTTTTTCTGGGGCATCCAAATGACTGACACACCCCAGAGCCTCCTGTATGACCTCCTACGAGCCACAGCTGTTCATTGACAGCCAATCATAGGTCTTGGGTATCAGACAAGTCTTCCTAAGGCAAATGTCCCGGAGATCAGGCTGACATTTTCAACAAAGATATGAAATGCTGAGGACAAACAAGAGGGGGGTTGTCTTCATGATTTTGCTTTGCTTTGCCATGGAAATTAAGCCAGGAATGAAAAGGACCTCCTGGCTCCACCTCTTTATACTTTATCTTCTCCACAAGCCGTACCTTGTTCTCAGATGTGAGGAGAAAATAAATCAGCCCTTCTTAGAATGGTTTTATTTGTATCGCTGTATATATTGACCGTAAAGTGTATTTTACTTAGTGCACCATGCATTGCTATAAATATTTAACAATAATATATTTCAGCGTTATTGTAATTTTAATAAATAACACTTCAATATTCCTGGACCTCTCTGCTCACCAAACTCCTGTGTATTTACCTTCTGATACAATCTGTTGCAAGACATTAAAGACAAGGGTATTCATAAGGAGAATGACCTCTTGTGGGTCTAATTATAAATCAGTCAATGACAGTAATGTAAAAATAATTACAAAAGCAATAACTTTTAGTATTATATAAAACCAACGTATAGTCTTGAGCCTGAATAATTAACTGTCTTTGAAATGCATTAAGTGTACATACCTATAACAAAACTGGAGATCTGGACAGAAAGATTGACAGGTAGATGCGTGTACATATTTCCATGCTGTGCCTGCAGATCCTTCTTTAACTCAGTGAAAGCAGAGGCTAGAGAGTGCCTGATCTCACATAGGTTCAGAATATATAGTGTTCTCCCCAGCATCACTGTGTCTTACAGCATCACTTCTCACTATTTTCTTCAAGAGAGCTGCCTTGGTTGAGAATAACCAAGGTGCAGCATGCCACAGGAGCTGCCCATAGAATCTGGTGTGAGACGCACAATGAGAAACACCAATCTAAGCCATCGGTCTGTACTTAATTAAAATGGTTATAGTATGTACACATCTTTGTTAAATATTAGTCATGACTTCACCATTAACATAAAAATGTAATACTCTAAATTAGCAAAAGAGATATGACGTCATCGCACAGGAGAGAAAGCTGTTAAAATCTGAACCCAAATCTGCTAACGAATGACCTCTCAGAATTTTATATTGCAGTTGGACTTTCCAAATGCTCCGCCCACCTGTTATTTTATTCCTAGTTCCCCATTCATTAAAATGATCCGGTGTCAAAGTTTGTCTCACTTCATTCCCACGTTTACCAGGAGTAAAAACCAGTGTGTAAATCTGACCGTTACAAACACACCTGACAGATAACACACACTGCTGAGCTATTCGTGTCTTCTTATAGAAGGTCGTCCTGTGGGATACTTTCAAAAGCGTCCTGTGGGATACTTTGTCCTCTCCTGTTCTCCCACTTTCAGCACAACTAAACATGTTCCTCCGGACAACCTGAGGCAGCAGTTTAGACGAGATTAGTCTTGGTGTTGTGAAAACTGACAAATTGAATAAAACAATCACAGAGCTGTAGAGAGCAGCTGTTCCACCTTGACAGACAGTGAACAGAGGAGGCAGTAAACCACTCTCAGCCTCATCCGATGTTATTTATGTTAATATGCTCCCTCAGCCACTGGCTTGTAGCAGCGTCACACAGCTCTGCATTAGAGCCACTACTCATCTTGCAAAGGTACAAGTGTGATTTCTCTGCAACATTTCTAACATCAAAGTTAATGAAGCCCTGCCTCTTATTTGTAGTGATTTGTGGGCTTGGCAACTCTCATTGGACAGATTTGCCCCCAGACACCCTCTGTCACCCTTTCTGCAAAGAGAAGAGAGAGAGACAGACCATCAAAGCGACACATTCCTGGACAAGTCCACAGATGACAGGGTAACTCTCTCTCAGTGCACATTCCATGTGCACAACTATGGTTCCTGTTCTATAGAACTGCAAGTGCCAACCAAAGACGAAAATAGTTGGGAATATGTAACTTAACAGGGACAATATGGATAGTGACTGATCATCATTGCTTTACATGTACTGCAGATCAACTACAAGTTTGTATGACACGCAAACTCTGATGTAGTCACAGGGGACTGAAAGTGGTTACTTGGTGCATTTCACCTAATCAAGAACAGAAATTATAAAGAATAAAATATCACCTTTATTTAACTCCATTTACATCACCATATCCCATAACAATAATGATCATGAAATCTTTTGTACAAAACATTTTCCTAGCTTTGATGTACATCTACAGTAGTGTTGAAATGTATTCATCATCTCAACACAAACATCTTCTTTATAAAATAATCCTTAATATGGATTGTGCAAATAAAAATCAAACCGAAAACCAAGTTACAAATAATTACCAAAGAATACAAAAAAAAAATCAATACTTATATGACAGTTCAGATAAATGAAAATTTCAGGTCATGTATACGTAAAATTTCTGACTTTTACATACAAGGATAAAGTGTAATATTTTACCCTAAATAAACTTTTTGATGAAATTACTGAAATATATGTTTTGTATGTACATTTATTTGATCTGCAAGAGCATTTATTTCATTTATAAAGTGTATATTGTGTCTTGGGAAAATGGAAAGTTTTAGAAAATCCATAGCACAGAAATACCATAGGATGTTACTACTTTTCTTAATAACATCATATTCATCTGCAAAAAACTGATCCCAAAATCCACACACACTAAATTTGGATATTTAATTTACTAGTCAGAATAACGGGTTTTATCATGTCAGGAGTAATGTCGCATGTGGAGAAAGGCAAAATGAGACAAATTCACTGAAAATATAAATAAAAGACAGAGAAAACAAACTAAAACATCCAAGTTAACCAGAGGTCTGATCCCAAACATGGTACATTCTACAGTAAACAGTTATCTTACCACTGTATACTGTATATGCCAACACCAACAACTGGCAAAATTACACACAGGATGAAATGAAATAAAAAAGGAGTGGTGGTTTAAAAATGGTTTCTAGAACATTTAGCAGCAGTTTTTAAAACAAGCATTGCACAGTATTTAAACCATGTTAGTAAACATTTTTTCAGAACAGTTTCTTGCTAATCTGAATATGTTAAAATTCAATTACACTTTTAAACCTTATGTCAACCAAAACATTAAAAATGCTATTCTAATTCAATATGACCGAACAATTTTTTGCATTACAACTGAAGTAGGCAAAGCCGTGAAAGCAAAATAAACAGAAAGTATTTTTAAACTACGATGGAATCGAGTGTAAAAACGCACCGAGTACAGAACTGGTGGCAGAAACCCCGGGGACAGCATGTCCTCCCCTGACCTTCAACCACGAAGTACTCGCTCATCTAACATCAGTGCATTCAAACTAGCTGGATTAATCAGTGACTGCATAGATGTGTCTAACACTTAAAGCCTCCCGAAGTAGCATCCTGCTCATCTGTCACTTCTAAACTATAAAATGTCAAGTAAGATTATTCTAAACACAAAAAAATTCATAGTATTCTGTTGCATAACACCTTAGTTTTAAGATTTGAGAGAGAAGTCACATACTATATTTTATGTCTTGTTTAACTTTATACATATATTTATAAATACATATGAGTGTGTGCATGTACACACCATCCATGTGTTTTGTGCTGTTACTATAGATTTTAACGTATCTACTGCCATTCTAACCGTAGACAGCCTCAATCAGTTAGTAGCGCCAGAAGAATTACTTCATCTACAAGTACACAATGCAAAACGTCACTTTTGGATTCAGCAGTAACAGCTTTTCAGACAGTTATCCAGTATTTTCTGATCTCCGGCCCTTCCATATCTACTGCCAGCAAGCGTAGACGATGTTTACAGTTAGCTACAGTCAGTGCGGTGTTGACATGTTTGTGTGGTGAGAATGGGGCACAGCAGACCCCATGATGAACATGTTTGGAACAACCAGCTTTTGCTTAGTGCACAAACTTGACCAACAGCTTCTTCAGATGTCCGCTGTCAATACTACGCGCCGTCATGCAAATCCTGCGGCAACCTGCTCTCCGAACCTGTTGCTGCAGATAACTGTTGGCATTAATAGTCTTTGATGTAGCGTAACAGTGTTTTTTTACAGTAAGGATTCATTGTTCTTTCCAGATGGTTCGCTGGAAGGGCCCCGCAGAGGGCTCGTGCAAGGGGCGTGGAGCACGGTCACCGTCACTGTGCCTCATTACCAGCGGGGGCCAGCATGCCCTTCTCCTGCAGATGGGCTCGCAGGGTCCTGAAGATGTTCAGCTGCTGTTCTGGCTGCAGGACCAGCAGCTGCTGCAGAACCTTGCTGGGGTTCGGGCCCCTGGAATGGAATCAGGGAAATCCTGCATAGGACACCGGCTGGGAAAATGCCACTCACACAGATGGGATTTGGTTTTACAGTGCAGGATACAGCACAGAGCTAGGGAACTGTAAATACCGCACAACAGCTGTTATTACATCCACTGACTGGATTAAATCCACAGCGGGCCGCTGGGTGTTTCACATCAGAGACCCTCCTCTGTAATACTATGCCTTTGATCTACCATCGCACTTATCTGAATTATTACTTCTTTTTTTGGCATATGGGGCCCTTGGCATTTAAGGCCCTTGGGTGTATAATAAACTCAACCTTATGCTAAATGTGACCTTGGTCATATAACTGTGTCTTTCATCATTATATATGGTATTGTTACATGCAGTTACCATAACTACTGTTATCGCATCTTCTTGTAAGATGCTCATCACTACCGTAATCATATATTTCAGTCCTACTGCACCCACATATTGCAGTAAAATATACTGATATCACATTTGCTAGTACCATATATTTTGTTGTCATGGGTACTGCTATCCCATATACTTATTAGATTTAATACAAACACATACACACACGCATATATATGGAATACAAAACTTGCACATTTAATTAGTTAGGCATAATGCAAAAACGTTTGTCACACTCGTAGGATCTACAATTGATCTACAACACGAGTGTGCCGTCTTGCCTGTAATTACCTGATAAAGCTTGCTATGTAAACGTGGACGAAGGTGGCCATCAAGTACTGACAGTCGAAGCGGTCCATGATGCCCCCATGCCCAGGAATGGTGTCTGCAAAATCCTACACGAAAAAGACACACATTAAAACCGGTTTGTGGCACCGTCATGCTACAGAGAGCTAACATCGGTATCGGCACTGCACAGTGTTCAGCCTTACTTTGATTTTGAAAGCTCTTTTGAACCCGCTGGCAAAGAAACCTCCAAAGGGTCCGATTAAAGATGCAAATGAAGAGAGTGAGATGCTGTGGATCTGAAATGGGTAGAGCTTCACTGTTTCCTACACAGAAGACGGCACAGACACACATACTGCATGTTATCCGTGTCCTTCACAAATCATTTATAACTTACAGCCAGACCATCAGTAAACAGCATATGGGAATTTTCAGCTCCTTTTCAGTGAGAGTGAAAATAATTAAGAATGAAGGAATCTATACTAGGTGTTCTCAATTCCAGTCCTGGGGACCCCCATGGGTGCAGGTTTTTCTACCAACCAATTCATTAATTTAAATTTGACCACTATCTTAATTAAATGCTAATTACATCGTTTCTTCTCTACATTCTTCCTGATCTGTTTCCGTTTAGTTGTCATAACTTGAGACGAAATAAGAGTTACAAAGAAGAATTTAAAAGTAAGACTCTTTAAGATCTGTAACAAAAATTAAAAATCACACATTATAATGTCACTGTAACTGCAGAATCAGAGCAGGAAATGTGTAGATAATTAAGCACTGTGTTTAATTCAGTAATCATTCATTCTATTTGAACTGCAATAATTAATGAACAACACAAACAAATGCCAATGGCAAAGAATACTTAATCAGGGGCAGTGATTTAAGGGATTATTAACAGGAAATTGATTAAAAAATGAAAAATACACCATAATTAAAAAATTAAAGAGCAACATCAGTAAATACTTGTTGTGCTTTTAAAATTCCTATTAAAAATGAATAAAACTTGTTGAGAATTTCTGGATTGACAACGATTGAAAAGTCAATAATGTTTAACTGAGATTTAATTAAAAACAAAATTTATCTGAAACAAAAACCTGCACCCATGGGGGCCCCCCAGGACAGGAAATGAGAACCCCTGCTCTATACAGTATTGATTAACATTAATGAATTTTCACTTATGTTACTTCCTATATGTTTTAGTGATGTCAATATTTAGCTACAGTTTTCTATTTATATACTGTTACATTTCTATACATTTAATTTATTTTTAAGTGTATATTGAGCTATAATTATTTTTCTACTGACACTGTAAACACAATAAACAAATAAAACCCAAGATTAACACAGTAGTTACACATGGAATTACTACAAAAGGAAAAGTAAACATTACCCCTATAAATCTAATATGTAAGTAAACATAGTATCCAGTGAAACAGTTCTGTATGGAAATATACAGCATATCCATTTCACAGGTTTCCCATTACAGCAAACTGTTTTCAGTTGTTTCTTTCATGACTTGGGTTACTTGTCATGGCTGAGCCAGATCGTAAAGCCCCCGCTGTCAGCAGCATGTCGAGCTGCTGTCCCGCTGAGCGGCTGACACAGCGGTGTTTCCGGGGCCGGGCCCTACCCATCTCAGGACGCTCTGCAGCACTACGGGGAGCCGGTACTCCTGCAGGACGAACAGCTCCGAGGGACGGCACTCCACAGCAAACCTATTCGTCTCGCTGTCGTACTCGACGGGGCACGCAAAGTACTGGTACTGTGCCAGGAGGTAGGCAAACTGAGGGCGGGGAGGAGAAGGACAGCTGCCCGTTACAAAAAAAAACAACAACAACAACAACAGGAAGGTTTAAATGCATGGAAAATGTAAAGTATGAAGCAGGACGGAGTGGCTGTTAGAGCAGTTTGGCCCCACTGGTGTTCCTGCTGCCGTGGCGAGCTGTTGACTTACAGCGAACCCGAAAACAACGGTGGAAAGGAAACCGCCGATGAAGCCCTCCCACGTCTTCTTCGGGGACAGCTGTGGGGGCACAGCACAGTCACGCGCTCTGTCTGCACACAGCTGGCCTGCACGCCACGCTCCGAACAGGAGCTGGCAGCAGGCATCACCTCGTCTCAGAACGCTGCCACTTTGCTGGACAAAGCAGCTTTACCACCATCACAGTGGCGTCAGCATGACGCTGAATCCAAATGCCTTCATTTCTACATGTCAAAAAAACTTTTCCCTACTCCTTAGTCTACGCAACAGAAACCATTAAACCTTGCATTGTTTTGAAATAAAATATTACTTTTGCAGTCCAGATCGGAATTTCTTTTCTTAATAATTCCTTGACAATTAATCCATACTTAATTAACAACTGATTAACAACATTCTCATTGTAACACTGAATTAACTATGGACTTTCCTTATGCAAACTGTGAATTGACCATTGATCTGCAAGCTCTCCATGGATACTCAACTGCCAAATGGTTAAATTAATAATTAATCTATGCTCAACAAAAGAAAATGAATAGTGATTGGGTTTTTAAGATTTTTAACTGCACCACAAGGAATGGCTGAAGATTTTATTCAAATTTAAATTTTTATTTTTTTTTCCCCCGATTTGCACAATTTAAGCATATTAAAATATTCAAATATGGTAGCAAAAATTTGCTGAAATCATACATTTTTAAATGTGATGCAATTTAATGTGTTTTTTATGTGATACCATCCATCCATCCATTATCTTAACCGCTTATTCCTGGTGAGGGTCACGGGGAAACCTGGAGCCCATCCCAGAGC
>JABJVR010001791.1:0-18511 GCA_025773905.1 Chitala chitala
TAGAAAAAACTATAAAAAAGAAAAGAGGAGTGAGAGCTGCTGTAACCGGCTGCTGCTCATGCGGCGCCATCTTGCCAAAAAGCCTTCTCCTTGCCTTCCGATCTCTTTGAGTCTCCTTGAGACTCTTTCTTTGATGTCTACCATTGTGATGGTTACTGGATCCTGTTCAGAGAGAGTGTTGTGGTCTGTTCTTAGGTTCACCAGCCACTGAGCATTATTGTTATGTGATGCTTCCTTCTTCCATGTGTTCTTTCAGTATTGTTCAGTCTCCAGACTGGGTGGGTCTACTTTCAGGTTACTACCCTGCCAGTGAGAGAACAGTTTGGATGGCTTGTTGGAGAACATCATTTTTTTTTTCCTTTCTTCTATTTCTTTGGTGTACCTCTTGAGGCGGGTGGCCAGGGCTATGAGTCTTTGCTTGGCAGGTTCCAAGGCCTCAGGTATGGATAACTTCTTGTAATTCTTAGGCAAGCCTTTCTTCATCATCTCACCTTTCTGCATTTCTGATAGTTGGCTAACTTCTCTCGGTGCTGCCTTGATCTTGTTTTTTAGCCTCTTCTTCCATGGAGGATACTGCTCCTTATGGCAGTTCATCTTGTTCATGTCATGGCCAAGCATCTGAAGAATCACTTTAGCTGTAGTATAGATCAGCTTGTTGGTCTTAGTGATGGTAGCCATATGGATTGTTTGCAGTGCTGCATTTACATCATCATAGTAGATCTTCGGAAGGTGCTTCACTTGGTCTTAGTAATCGCATCGGAGGTTCCAGATATCCATTCTCGCCACGATGTTCAGTCTCAGGTCAGCTGCTCTTGTATTGAGCTTGTTTGTTAATTTTTTTAGGGCTTGGTACCCAGTCTTGGAGGGTGAGGGTGATGGTGATAATATCTCTCCTCTGACCTGTTGTCCTGGCTCCCCCTTGATGTAGCATTTGTGTTGTACCTTGTCAATCTCTAGTTGTGATAGCAGGTGCTTCTTGTGGATGTTGGAACACTGAGTTGCTAGTATTTTCAACGTTAGTGTAGATGTAGAGTTTTGAAGATTCCATAGGTCCAACATCCTCTGCATGTAGCCCCTTTCACTGGGGTTGCTTGTGTAGTAGCATTCTAGCAGTTTCTTATTCTCAGCTCTTGTCCAGGAATGTTTCATTCTTGTTCCAGTAACCCACTTGTCACCAGATTGTCCTGCTTCCCCAACATCTGGTGCAGACCTTGTTAATCTGGGTGACGTCTGAGCCAGCATGACTCTCTTAATTCTTTAGAGTTTTGTGTGTGTGTGTGTTTATATATATATATATATATATATATATATATATACACACCAGGGTAATCACAATATATTATGAAATAACTGAAGAACTAAAATTTTTAAAAGATCACGTTTAACACTCAATAACAGCCTTAAATTACAGTTACAGTTAGCTTCTTGAAAAAAAGCTTTTGTATCCTTCACTTTCCATATATATATAAACTATGTATTTGAAGTGTTTGACCTCAGTACACGATAAACGCCATTTATGCTTTTCCTTCCCAACCACTTGTTTTTGTTTTCCCCACACATATAACAAATGTGTACAACAGATATGTAGAATGAAACATTTCGTATGTAATTTCAGAAGTTGATTATTCACTGCATTTTTACTTTGCACTTAACATAGGCTGCATTAACAGCAATATTTTAATTTGCAAATGTTTGTGTTTGTAAAATATATATTATTTTGTGTAAGGTTTGTGCTTTGTCCATAGTTTGTTTGGAATAAGGTGCAGGCTTCACATGACCCTGAAAACACTAAGCAGTTGGATGATGGATAGATGCTTTAAACAGGTTTGAAACCTATAAAATACTCTACATAGATGCACTATTCATAGTGATGACAAAATTTAAAAATACAATTGACAATATTACTGTTACAGTCAGAGTGTAGCAAATACAAAACCACCACGTGTGTTTTTTAGAAGAAATGGTAGTGATCTTCCACCTTAGTTATGGCAACATCATTCAGGCAGCCGTGTATGCTTCTGGGAGAGTATTCTGTGCTGGAGCGTTTTCCCTAGCTCAATCTGCAAGGCACCATTCCTTTTAGCTAGAAATACATATTGTGTCTTACTGCTTTTCCATCATCATCCACCATCTACAAATCTGTTACCTGTGTATTAGAAGAATATGACTTTGTGTTGGTACTGAATAATTTGATTTGATAATGTCATAACGCTAGGGTTTCCATTTACTAATATACATATTTCAAATTTAATACTTGAAATTATGTTTTAATCATTGTGCATGCGCACACACACACACAAACCCAAACACACACACAGACATATACACACACAATAAAGTTTTCATTTCTGAATAATTTTCTGACTTAAATTCCTCCTTATGATGTCTGGTTTAATATTTAGTTATTTACTAAATATATTGTTTATTCATTCATATTTTACAGACATTTAATTTTCATCCACAGTTTGCTAAATTAAAATTACCTGTGTTATAACAATTGTAAATAACAAAAACAGTTTGGCAAAACAGCTTATCAACCATGGCGGCTTTCACAAAAGCATTTATACAACATGATGGATATCAAGAAACCAATTTAGATACAAGCTTTGGAGGCTTCGGAGTAATAAACCTTTGAGAAAAAGTCATTCAACTTACCATGTGAGCTGCGGTTGGAAAATCTTAGCTAAGATGTGTGTGTACAGGTACATAATTGCTGTTATTGCTTCATGACATCACCTTGCTTCTATAAGATAGATTACAATTCTAATATCTTTAACTGTTAGGGATTGTCATGAAAACTGAACAAAATTCATGGAATATTTAAATGAAACTTTCACTACTCTTTTCTTAATATTGTTACACACTTCTCTCAAAATATGCTATCTTTGTCGATTGGCTCATGTAGCTTTTGTGCTGATGTATTTCCAAAAAGAAGACTGACATCATGGTCATAGTTAGTCTCATAATTAGTTACCTTAGCTTGATTATAATGCAGTGCAGAAAGATCATGTCATCTCTTAAGGTTTGTTTTGTCATGGTGACATTCATAACGTGGCAGGTTAAAGAAAGCAGGATGCCAGATTTGGCTCATAATTTGTAAGTATAAGGTGACATTTTAGTGTGTGTCAAAGTAAATATTGACTACAGGATATCGTTCATTGAATTAAAATGGATATATTTGTATATTTATACATAGAAACAGCATGTCAAGACATTAGGCAGGAAGTTGTAGAATGGTCATAAATGTGTCCTCCAAACAGACAATGCGAGAAAAAGGCTTAATTCAAGGTATTGTACTGGTCATCACAAAGTCTTGACCTCAGGTCAGTAGAAAATTTGTGAGCAAAACTGAAAAAGCGTTTGTATGTAAGGATGACTACAAACCTAACTCACTGACACTGGTTCTGTCAAGAGGAATAGGCCAAACCTCCAGCAACATGTACGAAGCTTGTGCTGCCTGAACATTTGACCCAAGTTAACCATTTTAAAGACAATAGTATCAAATACTGACAAGGTGTATGTTAGCTTCTGACCCCCTGGGAATGTGATGAAATAATGAAATAAAAGATGAAATAAATAATTCTCTCTACTATTATGCAGATATCTCCCTTTATTGTTTAGTTATACACAAATATATTTTTAAATGGATGTGGTATTTGAGTAAAAAAAAAAAAAACAATTAACTGCCATTGTTCTAATTCTGTGATTCTGCTATTGAAATATTCTTGAATGATGCAAGGCATTTCATGATAACAAACACTCTTTCTTTCAGTTCCTGCATATATTTATAAAGTATCAGAAGACATCACTGTCAATGAAGGCAGCAATGTGACACTGAGCTGTCTAGCAAACGGGAGGCCAGATCCAACCATCACGTGGAGACTACTCAATCCATCAGGTAGGATGACACATCATGAAGAAACGTGTCTCCACTTATTACTCACATTTTACTAAAGATATTGACTCTACATTTTAACCAGGATTTGACTTTTTTGTTAACTCTTTCAAAGCCCTCTTTGATCAAATTCTTCTTTAAATGACTGTTGTGTTGGTTGTTGATAAGAGGGCAGTGACAAGTGCTTCACTGCTCCCCTTATTTACGTGTGAATTACCCTTTGATGCTGTCAAGGTACACCCTTATCATTAAACATGGTATCTATATCAGGTCATGAGATGTAGCGCTGGACCTGAGTATTGCAGCAGACGGTTAAAGACCTCAGATATTCTGATGTTCATACTTGAAAGAAAAAAAAAGATAGTAAGAGTAAAAAAAATAATGTGATATGTGAGGGATTACGTATTTTTAGTTCAAACTTTTATTTTTTGTTGTTCAGTTAATTTTTAAGGACCGCTGTAGTTCTGATTTTTTTATGAACATTGCACTATAGGCAGCACTGTGGTGAGGTTGTTAGCGCTGTATTCTTGCCCCCCCCCCAAGCCTGGGGTTCAATTACCACCTTGGGTCTGTGTGTGTAGAGTTTGCATGTTCTCCCTGTGCTTGGTGGGTTTTCACCAGGTTCTCTGGTTTCCTCCCATAGTCCAAAGACATGCAGGTTAGTTTGATTGGTGTCTCCAAAGTGTGTGTGTGCCCTGCAGTGGGTTGGTGTCCCCTGCCCTGCACCCTATATGTTCTGGGATGGGCTCCAGGCTTCCTGCAACCCTTAACAGGATGAAGCGGTATAGAACATGACTCACTGACGTTGCACTATACAAATGTTATTAACTTTTGGGGGGATGGATTGTGAGACACCTGGATCCTATCCCAGGCAAGACAAGCTGCATGGGTACCAACTTGTCTCAGACATATACACAACCACAATTTACACACCAAACCATCTGAAGCACACAGCTGTACTTTGTGAGAATAAAAAAAAAAAAAAATGCCCCAAGCAGTAAATCCACATATGCACATGATGAACATGCAAATTCTACATAGGCTAAGTGCCAGTTTTAAACCCTGGAGACTCAAAGACTTAAATCCCCGTGCACTCCTGGAGTTCTCCCATTGAAGCAGTCTGATCCATAAAGTGTTACACTACTTAAATTACATTTAATGGATGGAAATGCTGGTTTTACATTTTGGACTCAAATCCTCAGTGTGTGTTCTACTTTTTTCAGAATTCTGCTTTCAAAGACTTGTTCTTCAAAGTGGTAATCAGAGGTCTTCCCTGTGTGACTTGTTTCTGCTCATGTCTTGTTACACTGATGCTGGTAGAAGCTTTGGTTTCTTTGGTGTGTAATAGAATTTTACATGACTTATTTAGATGATTTAATTAACCCCGTAGAATCTATGAGGTGAACTAGAGATTATAAAATTCTTCTCCTGTGTATACTGTGTTGTTAGAATGTCTTATGGCTATTGAACTCAAAGTGTCACAGTCTGCAGAGTGTCTACCAATCAAAGTCCTGTATTTTTATGTTACATGAGTGTAACATTGAACATCAAAGCCAGTGTTGAACCAAACTGCAAAATGCTACATCTCATGCAACGTTATGGTTGTACACGTCACCTGGCTGCAATGGGCTGGTGCCCTCTGTTTATGTATGCATGCAGTGAGGTATGCAATTGTGCTTCAGGTGACATTTTAATAATCAAGAAATCCAGTCATCTTCCTTATTATTTACCCCAGCTGGACACCATAAAATGATAGAGAGGTTCTGATCTTGGACAGATCTTTAAAAGAAGCATGTGTATGTATTTATGTAAGTGTTTGCATTAAGTGGTGGTGAGTGAAAATTTGTGTAGGCATCTGTAGGTGTACATTCTTGTGTGCACACGAGCCAGTAACTGTGCCATTAAGGCCCTCGCTCACATCCGGATGATGTGAGTGTATAACTTTCACTTAAATTCACTTTCAATTTTTCTTTTTTTTTTACATAGCACCTTTCACAGCGAGTTGCTTCAAAGAGCTTTACAGAGCTGGATTACAGTTATTACAAGGAATTTACAATGGATGGAATAATTAAAGTGAAATTAAAGGGAGATGACAATGGAGGAGAGGAGCCAAAAATTATGGTGTGAAGCAAAAAAAAAAAAAACAAAAAAAAACCCTTAGGGTTTCTAGGGTCTACTGGCTGCCCAACCCCTCTTGGATAGGCTAAAAGTACAGAATAAAAAATTAATATTCCAATTTCAGTTTATTTTGATATAGCACCTTTCACTACATGTTGTCTCAAAGTGCTTCACAGAAAGAAATTACAGATAATGCAGAACTAACAGCAAGTGGTTGATTGAGGTTTAAAGATAATGATAAAGCCAGACAACAATGGAGGAGAGGAACCAAAAACTCCACAGTGTGGAGAGAAACCTCTGGGGGCCCAAGGCTGACTGGCTGCCCAGCCCCTCCTATGAGGCAAGAAGTCAGTCTATGTTCCACATGTAGGACCATGTCTTTATAGGCATGCAGGATTCGTATGGAAAAAGCCTCATCCAGGGGGGTACACTGGGAATCAGTGGATCAAACAATGTATCCTACTGAGATGGTGCCTGGGTGGGCATCCAGCAAACGTGTGGGTGGAGAAGAAGTAACTGCAAACACAGAGTTAATACACAATAGAAACACTGGGCTGTTCTGATGTTCATATGAAAATTTTAAGATTTCAGTCTTTTGTAAATGTTTACAGAACTGAACTATAATTTAAATTATAACGCTTTGAAATGTAACCCAATATGTAGGAGTTTTATGAAAGGGATCACAGAAGGGTGCACACGGGAGGATGTGAAAAAGCACAAAAAATAAAATTGCATCCGTCTTACACATTTTTAAGCTGCTCATCTTTCCAACATAAGTAATACCCTGTATATGATCACAAGGGAAACACAGTGTCATGTTACCATGATCTGTACCACCTGAGTTATTAGTGAATGTAGAGAATGTCATGATTTTGTTTTACTGAAATGTAATTACAGCATTTAAAAAGTAAATTTCCCTTCAATAGCTGAATGTGCGTGTGTGCGCGCACGCGCATGCATGCGTTGTGTGTGTGTGTATCAGCAACTGTGCGTATGTTTATACAATGTTTTGAGAGCCTTGGGATGGTGCAGAAGCAGCACAGTGCAGAATTTGGGACAGTTGCTCTGAGTTGTTTTCCCACCCCACTCCTGGTAATAAAAGGGTGCTGACCCTTATTGGCCTAATTAACATTTTAGGGTTGTAAATGGGGTCAGCTGAGCTCTGACAGAGGCATGCAGACACACTCTTCTTATTTTACTTAAATAGATTTCTTCCATGTTGAAGAAGAAGCAGCTTTTTTATTGCGATGGAGTACATACAGCAGTATTGGTTTTTGTGCCTTTAACCTTCCCCACAGGGGGGCAGCAGTGGGCAGCCACATGCAGCACCAGGGAGCTGCCGTTTGAGTGTCTTTCTCAAGGACACACCTGGTGGCTGGGCCAGGGTCCAAACCAAGTGACTTCCACATCCCAGCATGCTGTTCTGCCCATTCAGCCACCGGGCCATTATATTAAGTACCTAGTAATTAAGTAGACAATTTAAGAAATATGTTCAGAGGCTTAGCACCTCAGAATCAACATGCAAATTAATATTGTCAGTGAAAGATGGGCAAAGAAAACAACCAATAGTCCAGCGAATATCTGACAGTTTTTGATGAAATTGTGTCCTTCTTGCCACAAGCATAAACACTTTGGAGAAATAGCCTAAAATTATGTAGATATTGTAGCAAACAAAAAAGTATGTAACCTGGCTTTTTGCTGTGTTTGAAAAAGGCCACTAGCAAGAGGAACATGCTATTTTAGTACTTCTCTAGGTTAAATATAAATACATACATGTATGACTATGTGAATATTAAACACTTATTACTGACATAACTATGAAAAGGGAAGCTCTCTTTACTATTAAAAATCATTGTATTTTTAATAGAGTTCATAAACAACGATAAAAATTGTACTCCAGCAGGAAAAGACATTTCTCTTGATCGCAGTAACTACACATAAACTAAACTGGACATGTCAACAGTATTAAAGCAGTCATTATTACACAGTCTACACATTTGTGAAGTGCTCTGCATCTCAATGTTGCCCTGAAACATTTGCAGTGCCCTTTGCAACCTTTGGTGAAACCACATTTTAGGTTTTCCAGCCATGACTGGTGTGCTTTTCGCAGGGTTGTTCACTTCAGTTCAGAGTTTTGCTCTGAATTCTGGGCCCGTCCCCATTGACGTGGGTCAGGTAGTTCTATCCTCCGTGATATAGTGCTCTCCTGATGTGTAGTCCCAGAGCACTCTGTCATGGTGGGATATTATCAATGGATCTGCTCTTTGTAAATAGTGGCTGTCTGGCTTCCTTATCTCTACCTCATAGCATGTGCAGTCATATATAAGTATGACAAAGCATTTAAAATCCCATGTCCTTTTCTTCAATATCATTTACATTTACATTAGTTCAGTATCAGGTAGAGTACCAGACAGGGCTAGAATCCTGTTTGTAACTTCTTCAAATGTTTGCCAAGCAGTTTTTTTTTTTTTTTTTTTTTTTGCCAGTGCCATCGAAAGAGCTAACTGTGTCACAGCCAGTCATACTGTAGTAAAATTGTAGGATTTCTCCTCCCTTTTAACCTAAATCCATATAAACAAAGCCATTCCATGAGCAGAGAGACATCACATGCTCTTACTTATACACATTTCATTAAAGTTGAGCTCTCTGACAGCTGCTACAGCCGAGACAGTCCCGTGTGTGTCACCTGTCTTCACATGCTCTCGTATGCACAGAAACTCGTGCCGGTTTCCTGGAATGTCAGTGTTTACTTTCACTGTTCTTCTCACAACATTTCCATGTCTATCCTTGGCTGTTGTCTTCGCTGAATTATCATAATACTGATGCCAAAAAAGATCCTGTGTGCTTTAAGCGCTGCTGCATATGAGGCACAAAGATGTCCTTTCCATATGCAGCAAACATCTTTTCTGTTCCACGTTTAAACGTGTTGTCACGTGCAGTTCCATCCAAAATTGTGACTTGAACGTCTGTGCTCTCATCAGTTGGCCTTGTAAGGTCCTCCAGTTATTTCATGTCTTTTTCACACATGGATGTAAAAATAGATTCTAGTTAGTACATCACAATTTAAGGTATTGTCCAACAACTGATAAGGCGCAAATACAATCTGTAGCTGCTATTACTGTCACATATTTAAATGTGTATAAGGTTTTCATTTTCAGGGATTGGCCAAAAAAATATCATCTGCATTTGGGACATGCTGCTGTTTTTCTGTGCGCGTCTCCTTTATTTCCATCGCATCACTGCGTGTTCTTGAGTTTGTACTCATGCGGTAAGTGCTCGTGATTCTCAGCATGCTAAAGTGGCTACACGGTGTCCCTGCCAGGTGATGACACAGCTGAGTAAATCACCTTTATGTGCTAGGAAAAAAAATGTCAAAATTAGCATGTCAGATTTCAAATATTGAGTTTAAATCAATAGCTAATTGCAAAATGAAAACTTAAAATTATAATGAAACCCGCATTTGCCTTGTGTAGAAATGTTTTGCTGTCCGTTGAATGTTTTCTTCTTTTGGCTGTGATCATGACATATGGTTTATAAGTACCATTTTTTGTTCTGCTGACTGTTCTAATTCATTGGTCTTCAGCTGTTTTTTTGTGTCCAGTATTAATATTTTTGCCACACACAAACACACACACACACACGCACACACACACACACACACACGTTCAAACTCCAGCCCAACCACGAGGTGTGTCGTTGAGCAAGACACCCAGCGCTGGCTCATTGTAACGTGTATGTGAAATGTAAGTCACTCTGGATAAAAGCATCTGCCAAATGAATAAATGTAATTTCAAGCTATTCTGTTAATTGTCTATTTGTTTAGTGTCCTTTTTAAAGATATATTTTCTCCAATCTGAGGCTGTGTGGGTATTTTGTCAGACTAAAACTGCTGAAAGACCACTTGCGCCTCCTCATTGTGCCAGTTGTAGTGTTACTTGTTAAATATTTCAAAGGTCTTCACGAGTCACTGAATTTGAGTCCAACTGAAGTTAAATGTGAATTTAAAATTATATATATATTTTACTTTAATAGCTCAAAAATTGATTCATAGTTCCCTCAGGCTTATACACATTTTCAAACTAATTTCCTATTTCATTTGGTCATCCTAATGCCTTTGAAACTATTAACTTTTTGTAGGAACCTAAGCAGTTTCTTATGCAGATCCTAAAAGTAATAATGGTGCTGTGTTATTCGCTGTAGCTCTTGAACGGGGCCAATCTGACATGGTTCAGGTACAGCTGATAATGTGGCAGGGGCTCACATGGCCCAGCCCAGCTCAGACGCTTGTGCGGTGGGGAAGTGCCTTTTCAGACACATCTTACTTTGAGAATGCGCACATTTTCAATTTTAACTTTTGCAGTTTTCATAGCTGACCTGTGCTACTGCTTCAGATTTTGAGGTTATTGCCACAAAAAAAGAAATTCTTATACAAAACCTATACTTATAACAAAAAGTGAAATAGCTGGTGTTTTCTTAATTGTGAGTGACAGCAGTGGGTGAGGATTTGTGCTTTGATAGCTCAGACTGAAAAGAAGCAGCGCAGCCTGATTAAAATATAGGCAAAACATAATACAGTGCTACTCCACATTTTTTAATTCTTTTTTTTTTACTGTAACTGGTTTATAAGGTAGATTATTATAATGGTATTTGTCTTTTTTCCTGTTAGACATGCCAGCAGCTTTCACAGTGCAATTTTCAAGTGTGAGAGGCCATGAAAGCTAAGCATGGTTCATTTTTCAGTTTATTTTGATATAGCGCCTTTCACAACAAGTTGTCTCAAAGTGCTTCAAAGAAAGAAATTACAGATAATAGAGAATTAACAACAGGTGGATGATTGAAGATAAAGCCAGACAACAATGAAGGAGGGAACCAAAACTTCCACAATGTGGAGTAACAAAACCTCTGGGGTCTGACTGGCTGCCCAGCCCCTCCTGGGCATGCTAATATTACAGAATATACAGTTGAAACTGGAGACTCTGAATGTAAATAGCATTATGGAGTCCTTCTGTGCTCCAGGTGTGGGAGCAGCTCTCTGCAGACTCAAGGCATTCCTTGGGCAAAGAGGTAAAGTGGCTTCTGTTAGCTACTGTAAAAAGGCACCCCACTCAGATGGTGCCCAGTTAGGCACTGGGGACACACGTGGACAGAGAAGGATTGCAAAGAAGGGCTAATACATAATACACACATAACAGGATATCACAGGTACACTGGCATGTACAGGACATTTTTTTTTTAATTAAGAAATACATATAGAAATATGAATTCTGGGCTGTTGGCAGATTCCTAATACATAAAAAATATAATACAACTAGTTCTCATGCGGAACATTTTTAAATAAAAAAACATTTAAAGTATATATCAGAGGATGACCAGGAGTGACTAAACTTCAAAGTAAGTGAAGTGTGTTTATACACCGATCAGTCATAACATTATGACCACTGACAGGTGAAGTGAATATCATTGATTACCTTGTGACAGCAGCACCTGGAAGTGGGTGGCATATATAAGGCAGAAAGTGAATATTTTATCCCTAAAGTTTATATGTTGGAAGCAGAAAAAATGGGCGAGTGTAAGGATTTTAGAGGCTTTGACTTGGGACAAATTGTGATGGTAGACGACTGGGTCAGAGCAACTCCAAAACTGGAACTCTTGTGGGATTTTCCCAGGCTGCACTGGTGAGGATCTAACAAAAGTGGTCCAAGGAAGGAAAACCAGTGAATCTCCATCATGGTCATGGGTGGCCAAGGCTTACTGATGCATGTGGGGAACAAAGGCTGGCCCGTGCAGTTGGATCCAACAGAAGAGCTACTGTAGCTTACACTGCTGCAAAAATTAATGCTGGTTGCCACAGAATGGCATGAGAACACACGGCGCATCACAGTTTATTGCGTGTGGGGCTGCTTAGCTGTAGACTGGTTAGGGTGCCCATGCTGACCCGTGCCCACCAAATGCACTTACAATGGGCACGTAAGTATCAGAATTGGACCACAGAGCAATGGAAGAAGTTGGCCTGATCTGATGAATCACATTTTCTTTTACATCATGTGGATGGGTTGGTGTGTGTATGTTGCTTATGTGTGGAAAAGATGGGACTAGGATACAGTGTGGGAAGAAGGCTGGCCAGCAGAGGCTTTTTGATACTTTGGGCAATGTTCTCCTGGAGATCTTGGGTCTTGCCATTCATTGGGATGTTTTTTTGACACACCACTTTTTGCTGACTACTTACACCCCTTTGCAGAAACAGTATTCCCTGATGGCAGTGGCCTCTTTCAGTAGGACAATGAACCCAGTCACACTGCAAAAATGGCTCTAGAGTGGTTTGAGGAACATTACAACAAGTCCAAGGTGTTGACTTGGCCTCCAAATTTTCCAGATCTCAATCCAATCGAGCGCTGTGGGATGTGCTGGAAAAGCAAGTCCAATCAATGGAAGCCCCACCTTGCAATTTAAGGGAATTAAAGGATCTGCTACTGATAGCTTGGTGCCAGACACCATAGCATAACTTCAGTGGTCTCATGAAGTCCATGCCTCGACGGGTCAGGGCTGTTTTGGCCTCCAAATATTAGGCAAGTCATAGAAATGTTATGGTCAATTTGTATGTGTGTGTGTGTGTGTGTGTGTGTGTGTGTGTGTGTGTGTATAAATACACACACATGTACAGAGAGAGAGAGACCAATTCACACTTAATGACTCTTTCAGATGCGACCACACAGCAGCACACTGACAGCAAATGCTGGCTTCAGTCAGTAAGTGGTCCACAACCTGTGTATGATCAGAAAATCATGTGGTGTGAATTTGGCTTTAGAGTTTTTAGTTAACCACCCGGGCTCTTTCAGTCAGGAAATTTAAATCCAAACTATTTATGAGCATATAAATAGATTTTTGAGTTTCACCAGAGTGTATTTAGTAGCCACGGTAACAGCTGTTACAACTTTAGACAACAAAAAGCAGTCTAACACAGGAGTGAAGAAAGAAAGAAAGCCACATCAATACAGTAAATACAGAAACAAAATAATAATGCAATAAATATAGAAAATGTATGTAAATATGAGTAATGATATGAAAACTGATTGTCCAGTTTCAACATGAGTCCCTCTTACACGAAGAGGAGCTGTACAGCTTAACGGTCACTGGAAGAAAGGATCTTCTGTGGCGTTCTGTGTAGCTCTTGGCAGTAATCAGTCTCTGGCTGAACGTGCACCTTCATGGTGCTGCAGATGTTCAAAGACCTAAGCCTCCACAGGAAATAAAGTCAGCTCTAGCCTTGATACATTGATTCATTGTATAATTTCTCATAAAGAGAATGGATGCTTAACTGGAATGTAATTGCATGCACTTTATTAATAACAAGGAAACATGGGTAATATATCTGTATTTCCACTCAAGCATTCACTGGTGTCCCTCACACAAAACTAAACATACAGCTTTATTATAACACAGTAAAATATATATAGTACCACTATGCTCATATTTTCCATTATGAATTTTTAGGAGAAAGATTACATAGAGAATGATTCTGTGGAAAATTCAATGGAAAGTAAACGTTCTTTGCATATGTGAATAAAGGAACCTTTTGTGTAGCAAAGCTTCCATATGCATCCCAGATTTTAGAGTTATCTACTCCTTTTATGCTTGTCTGATGTTATACAGGTAACAGTGGGTTTTGTGTTTTTCCTTGCTCTTAATGTGAGACCCACTTACAAGCTTTGACCCTCCTTGTGACTGGAGCCCTTGTACAGAAACACAGAGCGAGGGCATGGATAAATACCAAGTCCAAGTGCGTGAACAGGACCAGCTGCTGCCACTGTTACCTTACAGCAGTGTAAATACACTTGTTTATGATCCTACAGTGTAGTTCTTTATTGGTTCTATGTTTCTTATCAGTAGTCCCTTTTTTAACAATCATTCACATCTTATAGATTAATTGCCTAGCACTTGTAAAATGTGTTTCCTCCTGACATATTTTTATCTAAGGAGTTTCCTCACAGATTTAGCTTAGCTTGAGAAGCTGAAGCAGACTGAGTCAGTGAGCGATGGTTTTGCCTCTAAAAGCTTCTCATCTGCTCTTTGGGGGAGTGTAGCTCATTACAAACGTTGCTTCCTAGGGAAATATTCACGATGCTGTAGCTCAAATATTTTGGCACATTCTAAATTTGGGTTTGTAGGCTCGTGATATTTGTAATTCTACATTTTCCTAATGAGGCTTCGTGTATAAATTAATTGCTGAACATATTTGAAGATGTTTTTAGAGTCAACACTTTTATTTGAGACCACCTTTTTAACATTACGTCGTATTTAAACATTCAATTTATTTAATCCATTTAAAATTTTCCCACTCCATGTTACACTCCAGGTGTTTAAATGCATTTGGTAGTCATATATTTGTAATCTCTGCTGTAATTTATTGTACTTTTTAGCAGTGTATGCATTTTGCATAGTGAAGAAATGAACATATGCACCCACCTTCAGTTAAGCAGGTGGGTGCATATGTTCAGTTTATCTATTAGAATAAAAAACCTGTATAATTGCATACATGATGTGCAGACACATTATATCAGGATACCCATCTAAATCGAGTGTTTTATCTGTGGTATTTTAATTCTATATGGATCCTCTGTCTTCAAGTGAAGAGAATATGAACAGTGAGAAGTATCATTTCTGAAAGTGTAAATTTATCTACATTTCTTCACCAAAATTAATTAATTAATTTTTCATACCTCTTAATCTGGTAAGGGTTGCAGGAAGCCTGGAGCCCAATGCAGGAGACACAGTGCACAGGGGACACCCAGGTTGGAGTGCCAACCACCGCAGGGCACACACACACTCCCAAGCACACCATCCATCCATCCATCCATTTTCTGCTGTTTATCCGGGGCCAGGTCGCGGGGGTAGCAGTCTAAGAAGGGACACCCAGACTTCCCTCTCCCCAGACACCTGCTCCAGCTCTTCCAGGTGGATGCCAAAGCACTCCCAGGCCAGTTGGGAGATGTAGTACCTCCAACATGTCCTGGGTCTTCCCCGGGGTCTCCTCCCAGAACATGTCCAGAACACCTTCCCAGGGAGACGGCCCGGAGGCATCCGAAACAGATGCCCGAGCCACCTCAACTGGTTCCTCTCAATGTGGAAGAGCAGTGGCTCTACTCCGAGCTCCTTCCTAGTGACCGAGCTCCTCACCCTATCTCTAAAGATGCGCCCAGCCACCCTGTGGAGGAAACTCATTTTAGCCGCCTGTATCCGAGACCTTCTTCTTTTGGTTATGACCCAAAGCTCATGACCATAGGTGAGAGTAGGAATGTAGACTGACTGGTAAATCGAGAGCTTTGCCTTTTGGCTCAGCTCCTTCTTCACCACAACAGGCATGTACATCGACTGCATTGCTGCCGGTCCGTCTGTCAATCTCAGATTCCATCCTTCCCTCACTCATGAACAACACCCCAAGATACTAAAATTCTTCCACTTGAGGCAGTATCTCTCCTCCAACCTGCAGATGGCAAATCACCTTTTAATGTCACCCAGGGGCACGCAGAGTGCCTGGTGGCCGGGCCCACACTCACGGGACCCGGCCCGACATAGTGACGTGGGCTCACCTTCCACAGGAAGGAGCATAAGGGGCCGGTGCATTGTGGATTGAGTGGCAGTCCTGGGGGAGGCCTCAGCGACCCAATCCCTGGACGACGAATCTGACTATCAGGACCCAAGCACACACTACAGACAATTTGGAGAGCCCAATCAACCTAACCCACATGTCTTTGGACTGTGGTAGGAAGCCAGAGAACCTGGAGTAAACCCACCAAGTGCAGGGAGAACATGCAAACTCCACGCACACAGACCCAAGGCGGGAATTGAGCCCCAGGCCTGGAAGTGCACGGCAATAGTGCTAACCACCACGCCACCGTGCTGCTCTTTTCTTAGATATATTAGTTGAAAAACACAAGTTCATAATTTTTTGTTTACATGTTATGAACATAATTTGAGGAAATGCCAAATTAAATTTCTTCTACTATTATATAGCATTTTTAACCAAGGTGAAATGTACTAAAATGTAAAATAAAGTCCATGTAATGTGCATATATATTTCTCATATTTGTAAAGCCTCTGAATCAGTTTTTTGAATGCACGAACGACTTCCTCAAATTTATTTTCTGTTTTAATGACTGTAAAGCCACACATTGATCTCAGCTCATGGTTTTTCCAACATCTTATGCTGAGCAGCATCAGAAGAGGCTTTAAGTCAACCAGGGCTGAAAATCAGGCAGCACAGATGACAATTCTTTTCATTAAACTGGGTGTAACGATACCATGAAGAAACCACAGTCTTAATCATAAAATTCCAGAAGTCCATTTTCCAGAAAAACAGGCAACAGGGTTAAAACCACAAACCAAATGAAGCCAAAATGTAATGTCCCAAAATGGTTAACAGGGACAAAAGCTTTTTAAGTCCCCATCAGACCAAATATGCATAATCCAAAATGTATAAATTTTAAACAAAGTGAAAATTCAAAAACGGCACTACGACAGGAGTACAGAAGTGCTTTAGTCATTGTAAACAGCATGTGACAGACAATAACTCACTAAGAGCTAATTCTGATAAAATATAAAGGCGGGCAGCACTGGATGAATAAATGAAGCACAGACACAGTCATATGGAACCTCGTAACCACTTAGTTTACTGAGGAGGATTGTGAGAACTTAGGGTTCTGAGTTTGGGTGTGACAACAGCATTATATGTTTTGGAAGTTGTACATGTTTTTCCAAGGAAGATGAAATACTGTGAATAATTACCATAAATTACCATAAATACACAACAGTTGCCTGGCACGGTGGTGTGGTAGTTAGCACTGTCGCCTTGCACCTCCAGGTTCGATTCCCGCCTTGGGTCTGTGTGTGTGTGTGTGTGTGTGTGTGTGTGTGTGTGGAGTTTGCATGTTCTCCCTGTGTTTAGTGGGTTTTCTCCAGGTTCTCTGGATTCCTCCCACAGTCCAAAAACATGCAGGTTAGGTTGACTGGTGTGTGTGTGTGTGTGTGTGCGTGTGCGTGCGCGTGTGCCCTACAGTGGGTTGGTGTCCTGTATCCTATGTGTTCTGGGATGGACTCCAGGCTTCCTTGTGACCCTCCCCAGGAATAAGCAGTATAGAACATGACTGACTGACTGACATAACAGTTGTCAAATGATTAAAGCTGAAAGGCTACATCTGGGGTAATAACTGTCTGCGACACAACAAACTAAATTTCCCCAAGAAACTACCCAGCCATCCTTCCATATATTGAACCACCTTTCTTGTACTTAGCAGCCATCACAGATGGGGAGTGGTGGCTCAGTGGCTACCCCCTCTGCCTAGCATGTGGCCATCTCCTAGCTCCAATCCCACCTCTGCCACTATGTCTGTCCTTGAGTAAGATACTCTGCACTGACACCTCATGTGATGAATAATGGCTGCCCAGTGCTTCCCCTGGTAGATTAATTAAATGCCAAAAACCAATTTTGTTATAACATGTATGTGTCATTTGTAAGTTGCTAGGAACAAAGGTGTCTGCTAAATGAGTAAATGAGAGTAATTTAGGAAGCTGGGAGTTTGCTGTAACATTATTTTCCACAAGAGGAATGCCTGCTTTCGTTTAGCAACAGTGGCCTCTGTAAAAGCAGTCTTCCACAGCTACTCTGTATTTGTGTCCAGTTTTTCAACTACCAAGTTCTCTACACAGGAACATGACCTTTAGCAGTGGCACTCCTAAAATAAGCACCCCCCAGGTACTAGTGAAATAAAATTGATCTGGTGTGTTTTTTGTATTTAATTGGATGCCTGTGTGCTCTCACAAAGCAAAATTAATCAATACAATTGCTTAAAAACTATATCGGGTTCAGTCCTACTGATAATTCCGAAACATTTTTTTGGAATAGTATGCAGATGAAGCTAACTGTGATCACCAAAATAAACATTTATTAAGAACTGGGTATATGTCAGGGGTGTGTGTAGATCATTATTTTGATTTTTATTATATTTAGATTGTTAAACTTTCAAGTTCCCACAACTCTTACTAGGAATAAGCGGTATAGAAGATGACTGACTGACTAGTACCACCAATAACTACCAATAATACTACCAATAATAATAATAATAGTATATATAGTAATAATAATAAATTGCATTTATTAAGATACATTTAAAGTGGTATTTTTACAATTTTACTATTTTCTCTGGATGTTTCATAATGAATCATGGATTTTCAGTTGGTACTATTATATTTATTATTACTATTATTATTATTATTGGTAGTATTATTGGTAGTATTATTGGTAGTTATTGGTGGTACTAGTCAGTCAGTCATCTTCTATACCGCTTATTCCTAGTAAGGGTTGTGGGAAGCCTGGAGCCCATCCCAGAACACATTGGACACCCAGGGCAGGGGACACCAAGGGCAAGGGACACCCAGGGCGGGGCGCCATCCCACCATAGCTGTTGGTACTATTACTTTTTGATATTGATATATTTTTTTCTG
>JABJVR010001792.1:0-18511 GCA_025773905.1 Chitala chitala
TATTGCATTATAGTTATGTGTAATTTCATTAATACATGCACTATCAGTAAAAACTGCGTGCTGGATAGCATCTTTAAATTTTTTTACTTTGTCACTATTTAATTGGCAGGTCATAATCTTATTTGTCACATTCAGTGAAGAAAGTTTAATTTCAAACGGTTTACCTTCAGCCTTTGTTTAAACAATCCTTTTTAAGTTTAAGGGAACTCAGATACTGACTTTTGTAAGTTGAAGCAACAACTTTTTTTTTTTTTTTTTTTACAGTGCATCACACAAAGCATTTCTTACCACTCAAAGATGAACTGGAAATAGTGCATCTATGTTACGTATGGATTTGCTTGTCTTTCAGTTTTTTAAAATCTGCTTCAAATGGCAATGCTAAAATGTAGGAGACAATACTTAACACATCATACACTTTACTTCAGTTTGGAATCATAGACCATAGGGGGTGTAAGGCAAGAGTCTGTTTCATAAGTGCCCAAAACAGCCATTTCTGGTCCCACTCGCATTACAAGGAATGCTACTGCAGAGGGGTGGAAAAGCCATGTGGCTGAAGAGACGCTGGTTGCCGACCTTTGGTCTAAGGAATCATTCATTGGTGGTCTTTTGCTGTTCATATTTCCATTAGTTTGTGGTTTACTGTACAATCTCTTCTACAGAATTTGATAGTTACATTTTAAAATTAATAACTGTCAGTGTTTAAGATTGATAAACAGATTGACTTAAAACATGTCCAAAGGAATTGGGGCATATTTTCATGGCATACAACTCTTTGCATGGCAACTCTGTTGCAAAAGGTGCTATGTGAAAATAAACTGAACTCAACACACTAAGTTAACTTAATGCAATGTTATAACTGTAGTATTATTGAAAAACATTATTTTGACAAATATAAACGTATCACCAATACAATCAAATCAGTCCAAATGAAACAATTTTGTTTTTTGGTTTCTCATATACAGTAGACCAAGTGTAACGTTTGTGCCAAGCAGGCAAGAGAGGCGAGGCCGAATGCACAAAAAGGGAGGCTTTAATAAAGAGCAAAACCGGGAACTAACAAAGGAACTGGGGTTTAACAATGGCAAAATACAAATAGGAAAAACCAAACCAAAGTACAGATAACAGGGGAACAACCAATGCTGGGAATTAACAAGACTAACTACAAGAACAAGCTTTACAAATGCACATACACCTACATTCAACAACCAGCAAAAAAAAACTAACAAAAGCAGGGAGGTAAATAAAGGCACACTGGCAGGGTAAAACAAGACGAGGCTGGCAAATGATAATGAGACAGAAAGTATTAACAATACAGGGAGAACAAGACAACGAGGAACCAACAATGACTCAGCACAAAGGGGCAGGAGAAAGGGTGACATCTAGGGTACACAAGGGTCATGACAAGCAGGGGTGTTACACCAAGTTCAGGGGTGTCAAACTCATGTCAGTGGATGGGCCACACTGGAAATTATCCAAACTCAGTTGGGTTGGGCCAAGTCAAGCAATATTGTAAAACATCACCAAAGCCTTCGGTATTTTAATTTATTAATTTGTTAACTAGTTAGACTGGAATGCTTCATGAAAATTATGAACTATATAAAGAATTTATCTTCATGTATATATGCTTAAACAATGATAGAGCAGATATACTTAATAATGCAAGATTAAGAGATGCAGAGTAAAAGCAGTTTTTTACAGTGAATTTAAAGAATACATTTGCAATACTTGCTTTTATAGCTCTCCACTTCTGAGAAAAGGCAAATTCTGCAAACTTTCTCTACTCTCTTAGTTGTCTTCTATTTGGATTTTATTTAAAAATTTTATGGCAATTGGCTTTTTTTCTCAATTTAGGATAAAAATTAAAATTTTAAATTTAATTTTAGATTTTCTATGTGCTTTCTCCATGTATTTCTCCTCAGTGGCAAATCTATGTAGTTACTATACATTGAACTTGACTACTTTCTCGAAACATCCAACACCCTGCGTGTGTTGTATTTTAAGTTGTATTTTAACTTTTCAACTTTTTCAAGTAATCACATCTCTAGAGACCCTGAAAAAAGGGAAGCATGCAGGGATGAAGGGTGTGTGTTCAAATATGTCACCACTTTCCTTTTATTCTAGTCAGTATGAACAGTGAAATTTAAATTTCTACATTGCCATTTTCTATTGAAACAACATTCCAGGTGTACAAGCCAGTCACTGCTGAGTTTTTACTGTTGTGTATTGTAATGGAAGATTGTAGAGTTGCTGTGGTCAGACCTTACATATGTTTCAATAAACAGCCTTTGTCATATTTTCACTCCATTCCTGATGGGAGGTAAGGCAGGCAGGCAGGGAGGAATGTAACTGTATCGATATGCCAAATATTACTGTGGAAAAGTACATCGGTACACTGAAATATGTAATTGGTCAGACAATTAGTCATGACTGAAAACATGCTTTAATCTTGTGTTCATTATACACTCACGTCCAAGTGGAAATAAAAGGGGTGATGACTGAGTGACCTCTCGTAGTTGGTGAATTTGCACTGCCCTCTCATATCGTTTTTGAAAGAGCTGCCATCTGGCCAGTCCACTGCTGTTAACAGGGCCACTGTCATGACCCTCATAAACAGTACAGGACAATCAGCACAGATTGCACAGCATCTGGTGAACTCACTCATTCATATCCACACTCTGATATTGACTTCAATAAAACCAAAGATGGTTAATGATTATAACTGTCTGGACAGTGTCACTGTATCAAAATAAATGCACAGAAGAATCATATTTTTAGAGTAAATGCAATAATTATTGATACAATCATTTCAATTATCTATAACAAGTCTTCCATTGAGCAATTAATTCATACCATACTCCGCAACTGAGTCTTACAGCCACAAGGTACTTACAGGCACTTTTGGCCTTTAGTTGTCATTATACAGCATACCAGCTTCAAGCATTTCACAAAGGTGTATATATTGTACACTATAGTGGCATATTTCAGTTAACATCATTGCCATCTGTCATTTCTATAATGATGGATTCTTCTTTAATATGCAAGAACATTCTTAATTAAAGTAGCCTACCAAACATACTCAATACCCTCTTCAGTTGTGACAGTACAAATCTAATCCATTCCCATTATTTTCTAAAACCACAATTATCAATGCCTCGTGCATAACCAGTACATGCAGCAGAATTTCACTAACTCATTCAATAAGAGCAGCTCTGAGTCAGAAGCACGCCTGTACATGGCTTGGAGCTGTTATAAACCCATCATACGACACGGCCGTCTTGTGGGCGTATTAATTACAGTACAATGTCGCCACCCTTTGGTAAAACTAGTTAAACTTCCACGTTGAACTGCAATTAAGAATCCCGCCTTGCATAATTTAGGGCGTAAACACGTTTTATTTTTTGTGTATGTATCACGCCGCAATTCAGAGCTTTACCTTGCAGGCATTGGAACGGCGTCGTGTGACTATCAGATTAAATTAAAAACACTTTTTGAGTAAACCAAGTGAACTGCGGAAAAATTCGTCGCTTTCAGCAACGTTCAAACGTTAAGGTGAAAACAATGCATTAATGATTAACACTCCCATACCAGGTTTTTTTTCTCTCAACTCAACGTAAGTGGCATCGTAATGACGCCGTCATGTTAAACTTATTAAACATTAAACCTGAAAATCTCCACATTTACCAAATCATGTTAGACATAAGTCTAACATGATTTGGTAAATGTGGTGATTTTCAGGTTTAATGTTTAAAAAAAATACTCAACCGATTTACAAGAGAAAAAAGAGCATGTGGTGCACTTTGTTAGGGTGTTAGTTGAATGAGTATGTGCACATCCTTTACGGTAACTGTTACTTTACTACTAATTCGCATTTGTTGCGTTTTTTTTTTCTTCAAAATAAATAACCAACAAGTCAAAGTACCTGCATTAACCTATTCAATAGCAGTTCAGTTAAACAGCTACATAATGACTACGCTTGTTGATTAGCAATCATGCTAGTTATGTTAAAATGTAAACACTTGAAAAATATTTGTACACCCTTACAAGCATCAAGACACACGCCGATGTAGTTCAAACCGCTGAAATTCGCGAGCTACGTATTTACTGCTCATACACGTAACAGGCATCTGCGCAAGTTAAAATGATGAGGAAGGAAATGGTTATGTTCTCCACCCCCTATCCTGTGTGGAGTTATGGGAGTTAAAGTCCAAACGGTTTAGTTACCCACCCTCCTGCCCTTTGAGGAGTTGTGGGAGTTGAAGTCCAAACTTTTAAAAATGTTAAAAACCGAGGGAAAAAAATAATCTAAACGTGTGACAAAGCAACTGTGTATTAGATATGCTGTACAAAACGTTTCAAAGTTTCAAACTCCATATCAAAATGTTTTACTTACTACATATACATATTTAAAATGTTTAGTCTAACGCTTTGGCTCGATTAAATTTAAATAATTTCGATATGAACATCAGCCAATTTTTAGATGGACAGTATAAATACACGCATATTCAGTGTTTATCGAAGAATGGCATTCTATTCAAACGGGTAGAATTATTGCGCAGAATCGTAAGATGTCCGTGTACCTACGTTTTTATAGCAATTGTTAACTTGACGTAATGTTATAAACTACATCTCCCACAATGCAATACAGCGGAGTTGTGCAACTTTCCAGCGTCTTCCAGGAGAAGCGCTTCCACTTTAACCCGGAGGCACGAGCGACAGACAGCGCCGAAACTAAACTTTAGGTAAAGAAAATACTTTTATAAATCCACAGTAACCTTTTCGGTCATAAGAGGGAAGCAGTTACTGAAGACACGATTGCCTGACGGAGAAAGATCAGAGCAGAAAACCCGCAAAACAAGAGAAATTAAAGAAACCGAGAGAGGGCCTGAGAAAATGTCCTCTGCTTCACAGGCATCCTCCAGGCGGCAATGGTGCTACCTTTGTGATTTGCCGAAGATGCCCTGGGCCATGATATGGGATTTTAGCGAGACTGTGTGCAGAGGGTGTGTGAACTATGAAGGGGCTGACAGAATTGAATTCCTAATTGAAACTGCTAGGCAACTGAAACGAACACATGTAATGCAAGAATGTAGGTCCCCTCAGCCAGGAAAACATGGTTCAGGTGGGAAAGATGGACCTGTGGATGGGGGAAGACAGGCCAGTGAGCGCTTTGAAAGAGGGAGAGGTGAATATGTAGTACCCACTCGGCTTCCAAATGGCCTTCCTAGACCTGAAGATGGTGGTCCTCCTGAAGTAAGTAGGCAAAGTCCTAATGCCAGAAGGGCAATGGTGGGCACTGTACCTTCCAATCTAATGGCACAGGGGCTACTGGGCACTCCACATGGTTTGCTAGCAGCTGTACCTGGTCTCAGCACCAGACCTGGAGGGAGTCTGGCTATTGCATCACCCATCCTTAATGAGATCAGCAAGAGACAGGCTATGGGTGTGGGGATGAGTGTGACCTCTTTTATGAGTCCTGATTTTGAGAAGGAGCTGAAAGAGAAACAGAGAAATGCAGAGGCCTTGGCTGAACTTTCTGAAAGTGTGCGCAACAGGGCTGACGACTGGGCCGGGCGGCCTAAAGCTGTGCGCGACACTCTCACGACACTGTCTAGCTGCACCCCCTTTAATGTGCGCTTCAAGAAGGATCACAGTCTGATTGGCCGCATATTTGCCTTCGATGCCAAGCTGACCCTGGAATTTGAACTGAAAATCTTTGTGGAGTACCCCTGTGGCTCTGGCAATGTCTTCTCCAGTCTGCTCAGCCTTGTTAAGCAGATGTTCTATGACAGTCAGAAAGACCCTGGTAACAAAGTTATTAACTCTGGTTACAAGTATTTGGAGTATGAGAAAAGGCATGGCACTGGGGACTGGCGTCTTTTGTCTGAGTTACTTGTGGATGGAGTGCGGACATTCAAGGATGCCCCGGGTCCTGATGTGCTGCCCCAGGCCTACCTGGATGCCAGCTGTTCAATGCTGCCTACTGCCCTGTGTAACATGGGTCGCTCTGCCCCATCCCGTGTCCGTCGCCGAAAGGTGTCTCCTGAACCAGAGAGCGGGGGAGAAAAGAGTTTGAGCGAAGAGCATTTGCGGCAGCAGTGGCCTCCTGGAACATCTGTTGGAGGAATGTTTCCAGGCTTGGCTGCCCACTTGCCCGCTGTCCCTTTGGCTGCGTCTGGCGCCGCTTCGTCCCTGCAGGAGGGTTCTGCTCCCCACAACGATCCTTGTCCAATCTCTGCTCTCATGAGTGTAGCTGACAATCTGGGCACAGCTGGGCATTTGCCTAAAGATGCCCTAGCAAGCAGCAGTTCCAGCAGCGCTTTGGCCCACTCTATGGGTCTACGTCACAACAGCGGCAGCCCTTCTACAGCGGCATCAGCTGGGCAACAGCGTCGCCTTGCTTCACGCAATGGGGAGCCTCATGGTGGTGGAAACGGCACAGCCCTGCCTCTCACTTCAGATGGCGATCATGGCGATCATGGCAGTGGAGCAACAGCAGAGTCTTCTGTCGGTGTCACAGCCACCCTGCTCTGCTGTACCATATGTCATGAGAGGCTGGAGGATACACATTTTGTTCAGTGCCCATCTGTGCCGAGCCACAAATTCTGCTTCCCTTGTACACGGAACTTTATCCGTGGGCAGGCTGCTGGCAGCGAGGTATACTGTCCAAGTGGAGAAAAGTGCCCCTTAGTGGGGTCTAGTGTGCCCTGGGCCTTTATGCAGGGTGAGATCTCCACCATCCTGGCTGGAGATGTAAAGGTGAAGAAGGAACGTGACCCATAACTGACGGGTAAGACTAACGCATGTTATATAAAATGCAAGAACATTTCCTTTATAGAAGCTTCAACATATACCTTCATAATGACTGCTTTCAGAAGCTGCTGTTTACATTTACTTGTTCATGCTTGGAAGTATGACGTTTTCTCCCCTTTCACCCCTTCACAACGACTGTTTTAAAGGACCTGTGGGTGTTTCTGTTATGTATGTTTTTTGGGTAACAGCAGTGAATGTTTAGGAAACTCAGTCACTCACAAAAATGTTTTAGAATTCTTTAAGAAGTTTGTGCTTTATTTTGTTTTTTTTTAAATACAGAACTGTTACCAGTTTTTAAAGATGGTATTGTCAAATCTCTTAATCATTCTCACTGATGATGCTTGCTAATTCTGGAGAAAGTAATGAAACTGGTAACACCTGCCTGAGTGTATTCGTCAAACTGAGGACTGGTAACAGGGCAGTATCTCCTTTTTCACTGGCAGAGATCCACATGTACTTCTTTGAAGATGTGAATCCATCCATGAGTGGTTGTGTGTGCCTGATCCAGCTTTTTTTCCTGCTGTGCCCCTCATCTGCTGATGTCATCGAAGAGGCATAGACGAACGGAGCCATCAGCTGCGAGTCACACAGGGATCCCTGGAAGGTTTACTCTGACTCTTATTTTTTTATTCAGACATCCCTATATTGTTAAATAAAGCCAAGTTTTCAGATGCATCAAAACATATTGTAATAGCAAAGGAAATTAGAAGTTGCATTTCTAGTGCAATATAGCTTGTGCTTAATTTTCACTTTCTAATGTTTACAAAAGTGAGGAATGTCAGATTTGACTTGAGGGACCTTTTCTTTATAACTAAGCAACGTTTATTGTTTCGACAATCCAAAATTCCATTAATTCTAGTAATATCTTTCCCAGCAATGATTAGTGTGAAGTATATATCATTTTTTTTTGCTGTGCACACAAATGTTCATTTTCGAATGTAACACGTGCAAAAACTAGCTTTTAACTCGTAAAAACTGCTCTATGTACCACTAAGTAAACAAGTGAATAGAAAACCAAAGATGGCTTTATGTGGGAAAGTTTTGTAATACTGTTCCTGTTATTTGTGGTGGCTTTTTTTTTTTTTTTTTTACAGAGTAACTGAGGAAGTTACAGAGAATTTTGAGAGCGAAACAACAAATCAAACAGCACATGTTTTGTTATAATTGAGGCTATTCAAATACGTGTATTAAGTATCTTGACACATTTGTCAGGAAAGAGTGGCATTTTGTTAGTATTTTTTATGAGCAAATACTGTTATTTTAGGAGATAAAACAGTCATTTGCATGATTCATAAGATAGTGTAATAGAACTTAATCAAAAATTTATCAAGATTTTTTCTTGCTTTTCTAATGTGTTTTTCTGTAGATTTTTGGAAATGGCGAAACAGACAATCTTTAAAACAAACTTATTAGCTTTCAGTTATCTAGGTATTCTTCACAGAAAATGTTTAGCAGAAGATGGTGAAAACCTATAGAACTAGGAAACATAGGTGAGGTATGCATATGAAGAGTAGTAAATGCTTGCTTGATTTAGTAAAGAGATTGCATTAAACATCACCTTTTGCTGTAGACCAAGATGCCAGTATGGATATATGCGGACATTACAGCGAATGACAGCTATTGAGTTTATTGTGCTGAATTACTGGCTCAGTATAAGTGCACGCTCACACATTTGTTTAGCACCTGCATAGTGATGTAGCCTGTAAACACGTCCTCTGCCTGTGGCTCAGGCCCTGAGTGCTGTACATATGTAGATATGTGACATCCCTGTTTTGTAACTTGTATAAAAGCATAAGAATTGACTTTCTTAAAATAAAATATAGATTTATACTAGAACATACGTTTGCCATGGATTTAGAAGTAATTGGTCTTGCTTTTCTACTTTTTCCTGTTTGAAAAGTAAATAGTTTGATTAATTTAGGCCCTGAAAAGTGAAACATCTACACATTTAAACATAACTGTAAGCAACACTTTGATTTCTTTTTTTTTTTTTGTGTACATGAGTCTAGAAGACTCAGATTTTGGACTCCTCAGTGCCGCACTGCATTCATTACCATAGCCTGTCTCTTGCTGATCCATAGTTATTGGTAGGATTGTTAAAGGAGTAGTCATCTGTATTTCTTATTACAAAATGTATTGGTTTATTGACAGTAGTCTATGAGACTGGGAAATGAGTACAAAAGTAAACATACCAAATGCTTTTATTTTTTAATTTGTATTGGTATATTATAACATATACTGTATGATGTAAAAGTCATTCTGGTATATGTAGGAAACAATTGTGCCAAATGATTAAAAATGTAAAAGGAATGTTGTCTATGAAAATGGCCACTTTTGTTTTTGTCATTGTAGTAGCACCTTGACTTTGAAGTTTGTCATTTATTCAGCAGTTATTCCCCCTGTCCTTTTCTACATTTTGAGAATCCTTGCTGTCCAGTCCCACTATTTTTATTTTGTTGTTTATCATCTCTTTGATTTGTTCAGTATTTTTGCTAGCTTGTAAATGCAGCTCAACTTTTTGGCTGTCCACTAGTGATGGAATGTAAACTACAATAGTTGTGGATTAATTTCTAAAATGGGAGATGAATAAAATGGTACAAAAGATTATGAAGCCTTATGGTGTGGCTTTATCTTCCCCCTTTAAAGTTATGTATCATCTTATTTTAAAATGTAAATATCATCCAGTGGTTTTCATATGAGGGGACTGCAAAAGGGATTTGGAAATGACATAATCTAAAATGTCATTTAAAATTTGTTTTGATTTTAGAAAATAAGAGCCTTGCTTATGAACAGGCCTTTATATATACTACTACCCCCCCCCCAACAATGACACGTGTAATGTCAGTTGTTTATCTGAAATTATTTTCTTTCTTTGTTTTAATCAACCAAAGGTCAGGAGATTTGTTCTATAATTTGCACATTGATTTCTTGTCCAAGTAAGAGTGGTTTAATGTCCATGTGTCTTTAGACATCAGTAAAGCCTTTGTGTACTCATCTTTACCATTCTACGTAGTGTATAAAACAATGTATGGGGATTTAATTGAAAAGTTTAGAGTCTGCAGCACAACCGAGAAATAAGGAGCATTAGTTCATTGATGTCATAACTGTATCTTCTGGGCTGGAATATTTCCATGGCCCAGACAGATTATTATTTGGCTCTTATTGGAAAATTGCACTGAAATCACTGTTAAAGTGCCTTCTTCCTGATAAATGCACGTGTGTGCTGCCATCAAAATTCTGTCACATTTGTTGACTGTATGGCATTCTGCACTTAATTTTCAACATATTTTGTATTGGTATATCCACTTAAAAAATCCACAGTGTACTTCAATTGAAATACTGATTGATTTTTTTTTTCTTTCATTATTCTTTATGCTGCATTTGTTTGGTTATTGCTATGATTTCTTGCTTAGAGTTGTAGTATTCTTTGTTGTATATAATGTGTTTTGGAAAATAAAAATCTTAAATGAAATTCTGAAAGATTCCACTATTTCTAATGTATTATTGCAGTTTCTTTTTGATAATCTTAGATTTGCATTAAAATGACAAATATAACTTGGCAAATTAACACCAAAAATAAAAAGGTAAGGACAAAGGATCATGTCAAAATCAGTTAGGAACAGTTAACACTGTTCATTACCGCAATTAAATAAATGACTAACCCAAAGCAATTGATTATGTAATATTGGCCATCAACCATATCTGAAAGATTTAGTTTTTGATGAATATAGGTTTTCATGGTTTAAAGTAATTGCACATTTTTAAGTGCTTGCTGTTGTGGAAGGGCTGTTCAATTCTTGCCTCCAGGTTTGCCTACTAGTCCTTACTTTGGAGTCAGTTTCACATTATACTACACAGTATATTTTGCAAAACGAAGCATGGTGGAGGGACAGTTCCAATAGGTCTACAAAAGCAAAGCTGAGAAATGTTTCACACCAATCCACAGTCTGAATACACCAGTAAACCACACTTTTCATTATTTTGTTTTAAACAGTATATACCTGTCTAGATTGGAAAATGTGAATTGCTTGTTCAAATCAAAGAGATTTTAGTCAAATGGGTTAAAAATGCATGTCATCTTATTAGATCAATTGTAAATATGTGTAGCCATTCCTTCAGTTTTAAAGCAAGGTAGGCAGTCCAGCAGTCTTCAGGAAAGTAATTAACATACAGTGCATTTGGAAAGTATTCAGACCCCCTTCACTTTTTTTCAATTTTGTTATATTGCAGCCTAGTACTACAATCGTTCAAATTAATTTTTTTCTCATTAATCTACAGTCAGTACCCCATAATCAGAAAATTTAGAAATGTCTGTAAATTTATGAAAAAGACAAAAATCTGAAATATCACATTGGCATAACTATTCAGCAACAACACTTGAAATTTAGCTCAGGTGTCCCCCATTTCTCTTGATCGTTGCTGAGATGTTTCTACACCTTAATTGGAGTCGACCTGTGGTAAATTAAATTGATTGTACATGATTTGGAAAGGCACACACCTGTCTATAGAAGGCCTCACAGCTGACAATGCATACTGTATCACAGCAATAGCCATGAGTTCAAAGGTACTGTCTGCAGAGCTCAGAGACAGGATTATTGCAATGTGAATACTTTTTGAATGCACTGTATGTACCAGATATTAGTGTATGCACTACAGCAAGAAAAATTGCTATTATTCAAAAGTGACCTGTGTGGACTTATGTAACAAAGAGGCTGCAAGAACAGTTAATTATGTTAGATTTTAAATTGCACAATGCACATTCTGAATATTCCTTGATGTATCAGCAGCTGTTCTTCCAATTTAATCTTCTCATTGGCCCTCATCTATTTATGATATTACAAAACATTTTATGTACCCAAAATTAGGAAATTGTAGAAGCACAAAAACATTTTATTTTACATGGTATATGTCAAAAGGATATGGTCTGACAGTGACATCAAAATAGGCAGACCAAGGCCTACCTGTACCTTCACCAATGATCTGTTAATATTTTACTTAATTAGATACATTTACATAAAAGACATGTTTTCCTGCAAGAATAATGTATGGAATTTCACAAACACCATAAATGCTGCTCAGTTACATGCATATGTTGGCACCAAAACATTTTAATGGATAATATTAGTGCATTATCTGGAAATATTTTGGCCCCTACTGTATATTGAAATGTAGGTCATGCATTCAAATCCATCTGAACATCCCTGTTGTATAAACTTAAAGGTCAGTCATCTTCTATACCACTTCATCCTGTTTAGAATCATGGGAAGCCTGCAATCCATTCCAGTAGACATAGGGTGCAGGGAAGGGGACACCCAGGGCAGGGTGCCAACCCACTGCAGGGTACAGGCACACACACACACAACAGGGCAATTTTGAGACACCAATCAACCTAACCCACATGTCTTTGGACTGCGGGAGTAAACCAGAGAACCCGGAGAAAACCCACCAAGCACAGGGAGAACATGCAAACTCCACACACACAGACCCAAGGCAAGAATCGAACCCCAAGCCTGCGAGGCGACAGCGCTAACCACTACGCCACCGTGACACCGCATCTTGTATTTTTAATTTCAAACTGATTCTCACGATGTGTACTTCCACCAGTAGATGGCGGACTTTCAATTTAATTTTCTTTCTCGGAGTAATGTTATTTTCCAAAAAATGTTGTTAAACGACTAAATACTTAAACTGTAAAATGTATTTCCTGGAATGATCATCTGTATAATAGAATCTAATCGCTCGCTTCCTGTTTATTTCTGTTAACTCATTAAAATCATTGTTCTGTAATTATTGAGGTGTTAATGGACGATCTGAGTGGTCACCGGGTGACCTACGAGAGGATGTTCAGATGTGTTTTCTATAGTATAATGTTAAAAAGGCAAAGGATTAACGAGGAAGTTAACTCTATAGATACCCAAAAAACGCAACAGTCTAAGCGAATGCAGGGGAAAAGACAGTCCCGTCCCCCGTCTCTGAATACAGCTGTGATTAAGCGGGTGAAAGGCATCTTTATCATTAAAATTTTAACGAAAAGTATACATTTGTGACAATTATAACAAAGTGATCGACAATAAAAATGTACAGTTGACTGTGTATTTTCTTTTTTTTTTTTTAATTGTCTTTATTTCCCTTATAGAACTGTTACGTTTGATATGCATTTCAAAGTCCAGTACCTTTCTGTAAAACGTAATTGCCGTAATTAAAAAGTGCAATACCGTTCTGTAAAACCTAACTGCCATACTTAAAAACTGTCGAACATCATAGATGCAGATGCGCTGTTAATATGACGAAGAACATTCAACTTCTTTGGTCAGCTGTTGGCATGAAGTGTTCCAGTTTATTCTGCTGTATTTTTGTGAAGTTTACATTTTTCAGCCCCATTGCTAACGACGAAATTGTTGAAAAAATCCCGATAAATTTAATTTCTGTTTGCTACCAACTAATCCAGTTGACCTCCTGCGTGCTTATCAATCACAGCTTTTTTTAAACAGCAATTACGGAATCATTGATATTGAGACGAGCTGTCTGCGGCGCTCGAACCGATGTGTATTCTAAAAAGGACCGGCCCGTCCGCAGGAGTTAATTCTTAAAATGTTATTTGAATATTTTGTTTAAAAAATGGTTCTGATATATGTCATTTTTTATTTTTATTATGTCATATATTTATATGTTTGCATGTAAAAGGATGAACCTGATAAAAAAATGACGGATAGTCGCATTTCAAAATCACATTCATCAATTTAAAAGTAGCTTGGAATAAATCTATTGTACTTAGCGCTTAGTCATCTTACAGTATTCTTATTTGTTATTGCTCCATATAAATTGTTTGTAGTTAAAGAATATTTAATAACCGTTTTAGGACATATACTACTAAAATTACTATAAAATACATAGTACAGTCACAAGCTATAAAACGTGTAAATATGTCATACGTTGTGTACATAATACATTTCATGACCTTACGTAATTGATTCAAACACCTAACAGTACCACAAGATGTGGATGAATCAAACGTAAGATGAATGCATTTGTTTAACTCGAGTTGCACGAATTGATAGTCATGGGAAATTAATAAAATAGAAACCGAAATGCACATATTACACACACCGCTTGTGTGGTCAGCTGCTGGCCAGTGTGTGTTTTTCCCTGAGGACTGTTTCTGTACTTTCACAGTTCCGTTTCCTTAGCGATGCCTGGTAAATTATTTTTTAAACATAAAGTTCGTTACCTAAAAATCTATACTTAAATTAGCACTATTTGAAATATCTTTTTACGCGCAAATTTCTTTTAAATTTTGCAATGAAGTTTATACATTATATGCACTATAAATTATAAATATATACAAAACGATTACATGTTATATGGGAATGCCAGTGAGTGTTAAAAAGGCAGAAATAAGGTTATATATTAATCCTAAACATAAAACATAATTTTGTATTCCCCAGCATGTAACTAAAGATTATTCATTTTGCTGTTGTGGTGCATGTTTCTGCTCATTTAGGCCTAGGTTTAAGGCAACATTTTAAATCGCCAGCCACGTCTTTTCGAAATATGTTATGATCCGGAGAGTAAATAAACAGTAGGTTTCTGAAGACCTACTACCATGCAAAATGTCTTATCTTAAAGTGCTATTATAAACTGCCTAACAAAACGTATACCCAGTATAAAGTAAATGTGACGTAAAAAAAAAAAAAAAAAAAAAAACTTAAGATCTGCACTGCACTTGTCTGAAAAACATCAGAGCACGAACTTGCATCACGACCGCGGAAGAAGGAGCGTCCTGGGACCATGTACAGAACACCAGGTGGCAAAAGTGCAAAAACTTTTCCCCTGTCCCAGAATGACATGTAAATTGCGCAGGGGGCGGGCGTTGTACCTGTTTAAACACCCAAAGTCAGACCTGCGCTTTTTTTCTTCATTAAACTGGCTGAATAACGCTGGGGTCAGAGCTGCGATAAAACGTCTCAACTCAAACGACCTTTTGAGGATTTAATGTAAAGGTTCGAAACCAAATTATAGCACAATAGTTAACCACTTTACCATTAAATACACAGAGACGTTTACATTTACTTTACGTAGCCTGCAGTCTTTTAAAGGAGGTTCCGTGCTCTGCTTTGAAACCCGGATCTACTTAAAATGAACGCTTAATGGAATCCTGCTTGGCTTCGGAGAGTTGTGAGTTCGAATATATAAACTCTACAACTTTCAGATCTAATAATTTAAAAAATTGTTTCACCTCACAAAAGACGTTCTCATTGGGATGTTGAGCTCAGTGAAGATGGAATCTCATGAAATCCCAGACTGGAATGCGTTTTACAGTGAGGCGAATGAGGTAAGATGTAATTTATAAATTAAACTTTTCTATCAATATCCGAGTTTTCAATTAAATTCAATTCAGTGTATTTGTATATAGTGCCTTTTACAACAATGTGCCTCAAAGCGCTTTACAGAAAAAATCGCAGATGTTAAAGAATAAGCAGTAGGAATATATACAAATGAAGCCAGACAACAGCGGAGGAGAGGAACCAAAAACTCTACAGTGTGGAGAAAAATAATAATGATCTGAATAATAATAATAATAATAATAATAATAATAATAATAATAATAATAATCTTGTTGTTGTTGTATGAATACTAGCTGAACCTACCTTAAAATTTTATGTTTCGGTTCAAACAAGTAATACTATGAATCGAAGTAGTATTTCATTATTTGTGCAATTAATTTGTGGTGCTCATATTTATGCATATTTTTAGATACGTTGCATGTTAAGTTCTGGGAATTGATTATAAAGAAAAAGTAGTTTATTTAATACTTAAGAAAGAATGTGCATAAATCTTTTTCGTTCCTAAAATTACTTGAGAAATTTTGATTGTTGTTTAATTAAACATTGCTTGACACAAGTAGAGGAACTGTTAGAAACAAAACGGTTTCTTGTATCGTTTACAGCCTTCCTTCCACAAAACAATCTCTGAATACTCCGAGTATGCTGTATAACGAGGACGACAGAACTGCTTAGCACACTTACCGATTAGCTCAAAGAAAGTGAAGAATTTAATTCCATTGAATGAAAGTTGAGACTGACAAGGTTTAAATACTTTGTATTTATTTATTTATTTTATTATTATTTTCATTTTTTTTTTTTTTTTTTTTTGCTTTTCCGTGTTTACTAGTGACTTTATGGGAGTGTAGTAGGAGAGATTTTTTGTAGAATTTCAGAGAAGCATTAGGTTAAAACTGTGAGAAGGAAACAGGTTAACAATTAGGTATATATATATATATATATATATATATGTGTGTGTGATGCATAAAGTTATTTAAATTGAATTGTTGTTAAATAATTTTAACATTTGATTTTAATTGTTTTTAAATTGCTTTTAATTGTTCATTTGTTATATTTAATAAAAGAATTCTTGTGGTAGAGAATATAAAAATTTTAAATTAAAAAAGTCATTTTTTATTACATTTTTATTAACTAAGGAGTCCCTTTTAAGAATGATAAATTCTGAATTGTCCTTTGTAGATCCATTTTTAATAATTGAATGTGACAAATGTTATTGCATTTTTAAGTAGTTCACTGTACAACTGAAATTATAACAAATTTAATTTTGTGCCTTCCCCTTTCTCTCCCACCCCAAATTCTACGGTCCTTCAGATGTACCCTTTACCTAGCACAATGAATTCCAGTCTGGGGACTATGAATACCATTAACAGTTACATTAATTTGAATTCTGCTAGTTCCACGGCTGCCATGAACATGGGCTATTCTGCAGGTAGTCTGTCCAGCAGTCCCCTAGCCACTATAGGTGGTGGGACCAGCCATATGAGCCTTTCGCCAGTTACATCATCCCTTAACCCAGGCACTCTCACTCAGCTGAATTCCCCTCCATCTACTCTCAGTTCCCTCTCTCATTACCAGAATATTGGGCAGTCCATGAGCCAACTCAGCTACCCATCAACAACAACATTAAACAGAGCTAAGGAGATGCCAAAACCCTATCGTCGATCACTTACACATGCCAAGCCTCCTTATTCCTACATCTCACTTATCACCATGGCAATTCAGCAGTCCTCCAACAAGATGCTCACCCTTAATGAGATCTATCAGTGGATCATGGACCTTTTTCCATATTACAGAGAGAACCAGCAGCGCTGGCAAAACTCCATTCGTCACTCACTGTCATTTAATGACTGCTTTGTCAAGGTGGCCCGCTCTCCTGACAAACCAGGCAAAGGTTCATACTGGGCCCTGCACCCCAATTCTGGCAACATGTTTGAGAATGGCTGTTATTTGCGTCGGCAGAAGCGCTTTAAAATTGAAGACAAGGCAGGCAAAAAGTGTTCAGGGAAATCTCAGGATGGGAACAAAGTGGCACACAAGGAGCCTCTCCAGGATGAGCATACTGGCACCCCAGGCTCAGAGGGGGCTGATTCAGGCCATTCTGACAGCTCCCATCCCAGCTCATCTTCTGAGGATCAGCAGCAGGGCTTGGTGCAGTTAGAGTGCACCCAGCCTCTTGTCCAAGGCTCCCCTATTATCTCCTCTTCTCTGTCCTCAGTGTCCAATACCAGTCAGCTCCACTCCCAAACAGCTGGTGGTGGTCACCTCCTCCCCAGTGTCATGCAGCATATGGACCTCCAAAATGATCCACTAAAATCGATGGACCCACACTACAATTTCAATCACCCTTTTTCCATTACTAATCTAATGTCCAATGAGCAGAAGATGGACCTCAAGTCCTACCAGGACCAGATGATGGCTTACAATGGATATACTACATCCTCACCAATGGTTGCCAAACAAATCTATGACAGCAATGGACCATCAGCCATTGACTCTGGGGCCTACTACCAAACTTTGTATAACAGGTCAGTTTTAAATACTTCATAAAAAAGCAAGCCTTTGAACCAAATTTGAGAAATATAGTCAAAGAACTTCAACAAAACTTTTGTTAAAAAAAAGTTTAAAGTACTTACAGTGTGTTTGGATATTGTGGACTGTGAAAGCCGACGTAATGTCTGAAGAGTAGACAATGAGCTAAATGTCTCAGGAGGTCCACCTGATTAATTTAAGGATTAACACGGAAATCAAGTTGAAAGGTCTGCCCAAGTTCATCTTATTTTGGGGTTTATTTTATCAAAGCATATGAAGGACGCTACAGGGATGAACAGATAACACAGAGGTCTTCGTACGATAATGTGGTCTTAACTGTAAGTGCTGTCATTGGACATACAGAGGTGCATTTATTTATGTTAAAAAAAAGAAATTAATATATCCTGTACAGAGTTTTGTTTTAAAGTTCAATCATTTCAGAGGTTGCAGAAGAATGTTGATGTTACTGCTTTTAACAACTCTTGCTGAATTGGGGAGTTTTAAAAATGTGTTACAAAAAACTTGTAATTCAATGTATAAATATAATCTAGTTTTTAATGAGTGCTAATTTTACATGTTCCAGCTATGATGATTGTTTTTGTAAAGTGATCAAGTCATTCAATTTATTATTATTATTATTATTATTATTATTATGATGTTGCGTTCTTTGGCTCTCATGGATGATTTCTTCAGTGTTTCACATTGGTCAGAATGAATTTTTAGAATACAAAAGGTAAGCTAATGGGAAGCCATAATACTACCCATTGTTTGTCCAGCTGGACAAATGGAACGCAATGTTTAATTTCATTAGTACATATAACTTTAATATA
>JABJVR010001793.1:0-18511 GCA_025773905.1 Chitala chitala
CCAACAACCATTCCACGTTCAAAGTCCCTTAAATCCCCTTTCTTCCCCATTCTGATGCTCGGTTTGAACTTCAGCAAATCATCTTCACCACATCTAGATGCCTAAATACTGTACATTGAGATGCTGCCATGTGATTGGCTGATTAGCAATTTGTGTTACCAAGCAATTGAACAGGGGTACCTAATAAAGTGCCCAGTGAGTGTATGTTATTGCCCAAAAAATAATTATAATAAGAATGCAGGGAGTGTACTGGTAAATCACTCTGACAGTGTCCTGCGGATCTATCATTGTGTTATGCCATTTTACTAGAATGTCAACAGTACCGATAAGGAATTGGAAGATCATTCTGCGTAGTCCATAACATAATGGTAGGGCTTCAAACTCAGCTTTCTTTGCTTCTTCTTCTTTCATATACTCCTTATACAGCTTGATATCTATTAAAATAATTATACATTTACTAATATGTACAAGGCAGCACGGCGGTGTGGCGGTTAGCACTGTCGCACCTCCTGGCCTGGGCTTTCCCACCTTGGGTCTGTTTGCTCGGAGTTTGCATGTTCTCCCTGTGCTTGGTGGGTTTTCTCCAGATTCTCCGGTTTCCTCCCAAAGACATACGGGTTAGGTTGATTAGTTTGTCCAAATTGCCCGTAGTGTGTGTTTGGCGCCCCGCCCTGGGTGTCCCCTGCCCTGCGCCCTGTGTCTTCTGGGATGGGCTCCAGGCTTCCCCACAACCCAAAAAAGTAAAGAAATTGATCAAGAACACATTTTTTTTTTTTTTTTTTTTTTTTACTGTTTATATGCAATATCACCAAAATACATTCATTTATAGCTTTTATACCTAAATATTTTTTGCATTTCACAGTACATATTTGCATTTATCCTGTTCTGAACAGCTCCTGTTATTTGACATGGCCCAAAAAAAATCTTAATATATTACTCCAGTGGTTCAGTAATGAAGTGTCCTACTTAATGAGGTCAAAGAAATTGTATTAGATTTAAGCATTTATTAAAGTTTAATAGCAGGAATTACAATCACAAAACAATTTTCTATTAAAAACTAAAACAAAACCTTAACAGAATTAATAAGAGAAATGTGATTAGAAATAAATCAGTTTGTTACTGAAATTTCAATTTAGACCCAAGGTGTTCATGTTGGACAAAACACTTCCAGATTTCCAGTAAGTTCAAAATAGCATAATAGTACATATGAAATATACCAATTACTTCCATTCAATGAATTATCAATATTTTAAACCTGTAATAATGTTTGTGACATGTAAACAATGAAGAAAACCAGTACAGTTGTTTGACACTGAAGGCACCAGAAAACCTATGTGAATGTTCCTCACCCTGAAAACTGGGCACTCCAATAATATCACAAACCAAAAAAAGCTATTTTAACTAAAAACAGGTTTAATGCAGGACTGGGATAGTGGCCACTACTCCAACAAAGACTGGTAATTTTATAAAAAAAAAAAAAAGACAATATTGATGAAAGAACCTTATGTAGCCATTTACACAGGACAAAATACTCTCAGAGTTTAAAGACAAATGGATATGAGACAACAGCAACATTCTTAACAGAATATTCACAACATATCGGTTAAAATGGCACAGCATACCAACAGACTGGGGCACAAGTCAGTAGACAAGTGACAAGACAGCTTATAAAATAATTACTACCCCTTGAAAAGGTAAAAGGCTTAATTTTTCTTTCAAAGCAGAGGAAATGTCTCAATACAACATTTTAAACATAGCATATTTTAATTAAGATGTATATACACATATACACATCTTAATTAGCACAGCTCAACAAACACAGAGCTTATACCATGGACACTTACAGTAATGAATTTACACTGGATTATAAATTTACAAAAAAAAATAAAAAATTCTGCACCCCCCCCATTAAAAAGCAGAAACCTTTACTTCATCTACAGAACAAAACCACAGATTGGCTGGGATGCCGGGTGTCTCACAACACTAACATAACATAACATTTTAAATAAGGGATTTCAGCCATTTAAAGCACAGGATCCTAATCACCATAGAACATTGACTTTCTTTTCCCAAATGCTGCTCAGTTTCAAAGCCCTATTGCAAATTTTCATCCAACTAAAGTGATAAACCAAAAATTTAACAAGAAAGCAACCAGTTTCAAATCCAGTCATGAGAGCACAAGACCACATTGCAAGATTCTTGAATATTTTTTAACCAAAATAAAAACAGAAACTAAAATCTGCTTCAAGTTGCATCTATTAAGATGTGTAAAATGTAGTATAGAGATGCATTACCTTCCCTACCTACAGGAACATGTTAGAACTACTGAAAATGTTGAGCTAACAAGTCTTAATAGACCAAACTATGGAATAAGAGAAAATGGACTATTACTTTCACCTTTACCGTTACAAGCAGCCTGCCAATCTTTAAAAGCCCCATCAAGATCACCTGTATTCCTTTACAAGAATTTACTCCCCTTATCGGATGTTTGATATAAATCATTAAAAGGGAACTACCTCACAGAGAACTGTTATTTTCATCATGTGAAATTAAAATGACAAGTTAAGAAAAATGCCTGAGACAATTCAAACTCAAGTATGTAAAGATATTTTCAGTATTAAAACTAGTCAAATTTTCTATTTTTGGATATTTATCTTGATTACTATTAATTCAGTTTTCTTGTAAAGAACACTAGTTTGTAAAAACTGTACAGAGAAGAAAGATTTTAAAGTACATTCAACACGTTAATGAGGTACTACGAAGGTATTCTTAGCCACAGAACAGCATTCAGAGTAAGAGCTATGCTAATTACTGAAACTGTTCCCCTTTGGCAAGGCTATTTGTATATTTTGAGTCTCGGGCTCTGCATAAAAACCCACACTGCCCAGAAACTATGAGCTTGAAATTAGAGCTGACTGTGCTCCCAGCATTCAGTGTCAGAGCTTGCCTTTTGACCTGGATAAAAGTTTTAAAACAGGTTAGGAGAGAGCTCTGGGAGGTGATACAAGAACATGTGTGCTCATGTGATGAAAAGCTGCAAAAATATCCAACTTAAATTGTGAACGTACACACAATTTATAAGTTGGCGCACAAAAAATGTATCATAATAGACCTGTCCACGGTCTAAATTAAAAAATAAAACCAACATTTTTATTGGTGTATATAAAACACCCAAAAAAAAAAAAAAAAAAAAAAAAAAAATCACAGAACATTAAATTTACATGAGTATCTGATTATGTGCTTTAATATACAAACTGATGCATATGTATATTAACACACCAGACACTAATGACATCACATTAATGGGACACAGTATTGAATGTAGCTGAAACCTACTGACAAATAATCCTATTAATTCATTTAAAGAAAAAAAAAAATTCTAAGATTGAAAGCCATGTTTTTTCCTCTTTTAGTGACCCTGCTCTGCAGTCACTAAAACATATGCCTACCTACTGTTTTTCCAAAACCATTTCTACATCAATTAGGGCCAAAAAAATCACATCACAAACGGTTTTCTTTTGCACTGTCCAGCAAATAAGATGTGCAACTGGACAAAGCAAACACAATTTACTTAAGGAGAGTCTGCACTCACAGAAAACACAAAACAAGTCCAGGCGTTTCCCTCTCGAAATAAAGGGTGTAGCATTCGGGCACAGGAGACTGCACAAAGCAAGAACTTCAACCTTGTAACAGCGACAGCTAAAAATGATATATGCAACACAAAGTTTAACGATGTTCTATAAAAGGTAAGGCTTGTGACAAACAGCAAACAGAAAATGCACATACGATGAGCCAAAAAGTATTTGATGCTTTAATACTTTTTATCACTGCACTCAAAGAATACAAAAGGGTTAAAGAATTTAGAAAGTGTTTAACCCTAAAAGACGTCTTAAAGGTTTGTTGTACAGTTTCAACAGGAGAAAAACTTTCCTGTTTGAGGTTTATAAAGGCTTCTATGAAATTAAGCTGAAAGACAACTTCCACTTCAGGTATGCTGCAATTAAGAGGCTCAGCTAAAAGAAATGTGACCAATTCAAACACACACTATTTAAGAAGCACAATGGAGAAACAACTGCATAATGAATTAAACTTATTGCTTATCAGACAGAATATGGGAAAGAAACAAAGGGCAGATGGAGTGACTGTACAAATAAAGGAGAGCAGGTGGGTAATCCTGTTCGGTGTAGGTCAACCAGAGCAAGGATGAACGAAGCTGTCAAGTTTCTGTCAGCCTGCTTGAAGGCGGAAGGTACGACGGGAGGGGATGACGGAATGTTGCGAATGGCTACTGATCAGCTGGCACGTCTCTTTCCGTCTCCGCCTTGGATGGCTGGCCTGGTGATGGAGTGTGAGCAGGCCGGGAGACAGGGGCAATGCCATGGGCCATGGGTAAGGCTCCTGAAACTAATGCCTCCACTGCAGCACCTGCCACTGGTAGGCCTCCCGCTGTCACCCCAGCAAGGCCTGCTGAGAACCTAAAGAGAGCAGGTCGTTGGTCTTGTTCCATGAAACGTTTGCTGCCCATATGTATTTGCTACCAATGTAAACAGCCCTAGCTGCTGAGTCTGTGTTATCCTGCTTATCTCACCTGTACGCAGCAGCTCCATTCAGCTCTGCATGCACTGCATTGGGGTCCATCCCCGTCCACTGAGTTGTTGCCATCAAGAGCTCCTTGTTCACACAGTTTTTCAGACTATCAGGTATGCGTCCTGGAAAGCGTTAGCCAATTCAGTGTAATTATTACATTTTCACATTTTTTTTCATATAGCGTTTTTCATTTCCCCACCTACCCCCCCCCCTTTTTTTTTTTTAAGGAAAAAAAATTGCTATTAAATACTGCAGTAGGCCAACGTATGGGGCCTAAACTAGCAAACCTTGGTCTAAGAATAAACTCTGATAAAGAAAAACAACTCACAAGTAAAGTCATGGAAATATGAATAATTCAAAGTCAAATATTGCCTCACCAACACAATAGCCATTGTCCACCACAAAATAAAAACAAACTGCTGAAAAAACAATGGCCCTTCTCTGTCTTATCCCCCCAACTCTCAGCACACAGTAATGACAACAAGGGCAGCTCTAATGTGCTCTAGCCAATGCCAACAGTACCTGTGATGGCACGGCGCACCTCCCTGGCAGCCTCCTCACGGGCCTCAACTGACGCCTGCTCGCTGTACCAGGACGCATGGGGGGTGCATATCAGGTTAGGGGCGTCCTTCAGTGACCCCTGAGAGAAGCTGTGCCAGATGAGGGGGGGGGGGGGGAGGGGGCATGAAGCAGAGTTAAGAGGCGAGTCATGTGTATGATGCGATTTTATTGCTTACTGTACTGAAGGAGGAGAATTCACCAGGATAAAGCAAAGGAAAAGGAGACCCATCAGTATGGTTTGCACAGACAAAACAACTACCTTGTTAACACCACAAATTCTCTATGATTACATTAAAGTTTATCCATCCATTACCCAACCTCTTCAGGGTTGCAGGTGGCCTGAAGCCTACACCCTGGGCAGGGAGCCAACCCATCTCTCTCGTGTGCGGGTGTGCGCACGCACACACGCCAATTTGGGCAGTCCAATCCACCTAAGCTGCATGTCTTTGGGCTGTGGGAGGAAACTAGAGAGCCCACAGAACTCCCCTGCATATATGGGAAAAAACATGCAAACTCCGCACAGTGCTAGGAGCCAGATTTGAACAAAAAAACCTGGAGACAGGAGGCGACAGGACTACTCGCTTAATTTAGGGGGCAACATGGGTTAAGTTAAAAAACACATGTTTAATACTAAAAATTCTTATATATCAAATTTATTTTTTATAAACATCTGTACAACCATCTATGACAATGCTGACCAAACTATAAACAAAAACCGTAAATACTCATCCAAGCGTTTTCAGAGAGACAAAAAATGAAGAACACAGCTTTGATGAGAAGGCAAGACACAAACTGACCTGAACGGTTCAGTCTCATGGACATCCAGTGCAGCACCTCGTATCCGACCCTCCTTGAGAGCCTGGGCCAAAGCCTTCTCATCCACCAGCCCTCCCCTAGCTGTGTTGACCAGGAACGAGCCCTGACGCATCTGTACACAGAGTAGAGCAGCGTGATAATATGCAGCTTGTCGTTCCTTGGATATACGCAAGTACAAACAAGACAGACATTCACTACAGCCCATCTCTTTCTGTAAAGCGCTTTGAGACAACTTAAAGGAAAGGGGCTATATGAAAATAAACAAATTGAAATTTCTCAAACAAAGTTTGGGTCGGTGGCAGCTCATTAAACCTGCTTGATGGTGAAGTCATTGATGAGGTGATGGTTGTGCTCATTGAGGCTGCAGTGCAGGGACACGCAGTCCGAGTGGACAAGCAGGTCCTGCAGAGTGGACACTCGCTGGAGGCCAAGCGAGCGCTCCACCCCGTCTGGCAAGTACGGGTCGTAGAAGAGTACGTTAAACCCAAATACTTTTGCACGCAGTGCCACTGCCTGACCCACACGTCCTAGTGAGAAGGTGGTGAGGGGGAGGTTGGGTAGACACAAAAAAAAATTTATTTCAAACAAAAACTTTCCCTGTCACTGTGTGTTGTAGTTTATGAAAGTGCTCTTAAAGTAAGCAGTGGTAAAGAGGCACCAGTATCCAACCCCTACTCACCCAGGCCAATTATGCCCAGTGTTTCTCCTCGAACCCGCGCAGCACCACCAGCCACTTCCCGAATCTGCTCCACCCCTAAGGCCCGCGTTCCCTCACGGAGAGCCTGGTGCATCCAGGTCACCCGGCGGTACAAGTTAAGGATCAGGCAAAGCGTTGTATCGGCTGTCTCCTCGATCGACGAGGACGGCACATTACACACCGCGATACCTAGAAAAGTTACGAAAACCACAGACCACAGCCACTCAGTACAGAAACAGGCATTATAAAGGATGCAAGAGGCAGGAAAACGCCTCAGTCAGCCTAACAATACAAACAGGTGATGGCGGTGCGGCTGCTTACCAAGCTCAGCAGCAGCCTTGATGTCCACATTGTCAAACCCACTGCCAATCCTAACAATGACACGCAGTCCTTTGAATTTCTCCAGATCATCCCGCGACAGAGTAATGGTGTGGTACATCAGCGCAGCTACAGCCTCGTTCAGCACCTGCAGAAAGAAGCTAAGCGTATGTCGCCACATTCTTCGGCTGAGGATGTATAAACGGTCTCAGAACAGGCAACTCTCTCCTTTAGCGAAGCACAACACTGTGGATGACGTGTAAGTAGCCATTATGGATCATGCGGACAGAACACAAGCTCAGAACAAAGATGCGACACCTTCTCGTGTATCTCCTGAGTGGACTGGGCATCACAGAAAGCCACAGTGGCCACGTCCTTAAGGATGGGCATCTCTACAGTGCAGTCACGCCCGTCAAGCAGTGCCACCAAAGGTCGCGGATGCATGGGCCCATTCAAGATCGGAGGCCTAATGCCTGTAAGAGAACAGAAAAATCATGGAGTTTACAGGCAATGTCTGAGAAGATGGCAACAACACTTTTCTTGGCCTGTAGATAAGACCACAATATAAGTATGACCTCAGAGGAGGTTTGCCTTTTCTCACACCAGCCTAAACTGACACTAACATGTACTGACATACCATTAAGTAATAAAAAGGAGTTCTCCCCTGGGATTCAAAAACACATAATGATGTGACACTGCAAGGCAAGGGCTTTCAAATATAGCAATGTTTTTCCAAATTCTAAATGAGGTCACACTGCAAGGGTGCCCCCCTCCTCCTCCCTAAAAATGGAATCACCATACATTTTTAACAACTCTGACTTACATTCTATTGTTTGGTACTACGCGCACTCCTTTAAAATAAAGCACAAATCTTTCCCAATTAAAACGTAGGAGCTGTAATCCAAACTACCATTTGCAATTTACTCATGCATCAAATTTCACCCTACCAAGAAGCAACCGATCATGTTCCACTAGTAATTTTTCCTGCTAAACACTATTTGAAATAAGGGCATCACAAATCAGTTACATTTAAATCACAGAAAAAGAAGTAATTATGTGTACAGTTTTGACATGCACCAAATTTGTTGAAGCAAGTGTAGCAAGTTAGAATATTGCTCACTGTAAAACAGCACAAAAAAACCGTGCTGAACTTGTGCAGACTAAATCAGAATTGAAGATGCTGGTAAGAGCTTATATTTAGCAAGCACAGTCTCACATTGACAAAGAATTTTTAAATGTACTCTTATTCCAGTCACAAGATTCATACAGGTCTTTAACAAGCAAGTGCAAAATGGTAATACAGTACTCCTCCCTTATCTGTGGCTTCATTTTCTGCGGTTTCAGTTACCCGCGCTCATCCGTGATCTGAAAATTTTAAATGGAAAATTCCAGAAATAAACAACTGATAAGTTTTAAATTGAGCACCAGGACATGAATACCTCATTGTTCAGCGTATCCATACTGTATATGGTACCCACCCATTAGTCATTTAGTAGCTATCTCAGTTATCAGATAGACTTGTGGTATTGCAATGCTCACATACCTTTTTTTTTTTAACTAAGTATATATTATATATTGTTATAATTGGTCTATTAAATTAGTTACTGTTATTAATCTCTTAGTCTGCTTAATTTATACATTAAATGTCATAAATTGTATGCATGCATAGGAAACATCAGACTATATAAATATACACACACACACACACACACACACACACACATTTCCTATCTAAGATTTCAGGTTTCCATCGGGGTCTTGTAACATGTATCCCGCATGGATAAAGCAGGACTATTAAATAAGTATGGTTTGTTGTCATTGACAGAAGCGATGCAGCAATATTTATTCCAACCTACAATTTTTTTTTTTTCCATTTTTACCAGTGCCTGGCAACATGCTGGTAATAAAGATTCATCATTATGCAAATCAAGTCACCCACTGGCATACATATGCATACACACCCTTTCACAGGAGACATCAGAGGCAGAGATAAAGCACTGTCCCCTCAGCTAAATTATTTGAATGAGATTTACAGACAGAAGAACACAAATAGGGCATATTCCAGTCTCATACAAGAAGGGGGGGGGGGCACACTCCAGCTCAGGCACACAAGGTGGAGAAGTGTCAGTGGGACATATCTGGACACCATCCATGTTCACTTTACTTTAAGCTCTTCAAATCATATACTCTGGATTTTACACAAGAGACCTTGCTAAATAAAACCTAAAAAAGATGCAGAATATTCTCTTGAGGCCACAATTTCATTAAAATGGAAAGAGCAAAAAAAAAATCTGTTCCCACTGTACCATTTATTAAGAGACAACAGAAGGAACAAATTTGTATAAATAACAGTGGAGGAAAGCGCTAAACAGAGCACTGACAGCGCATACAGCATGTTCTGGGATACACAGAGCTTCAAGCGGGAGCTTCTTGTGCAACAGGTACAAAGTTTGTGGGAGTGACCTTGCCATGCACACAATGCAATTTACTGAACAGTCAATAAAGGCTATGCAGTATGGATTACGGAGCAATACCAACAATACCACAACACGCTGTGCTATCGCAGCTTAACGCTCCGTCTCAAAAAGGGCACAAATACACTAACACTGTCACTGTTTTGTAAAGCTTCAAGGGCATGACGAAAAGTAAACAGACACAAAATACGCTTTTGTCTATGTATACCAGTCCCCCACCCACTCTTCAATAAACAAATAAGAAAAAAAAAGGCTTTCAGTGTTCTAACCTTGCATGTTGTAGTGTGCAGTGCGGTTGTCTTCTCTCTCCACATTTACAGTTACAAGTGCGCCTGCTTGGCACATTTCCAGTTAGCAAGCACACCCCCCCCCCACACCTCACTGTTCCAATCAGAAACAATTTCTATTAATCACTGACCAACCAAAACCAACCTCATTAACATACATACACTGGATTGGATGCAATGTCTTGTCATCCTGATGTTTGAAAAGGGGCTGTACAGCAAATTTACAACCACTTCTGCAATGCTGAATGTTACCACAAAAACCATGGCAGTGTATTTCAGTGCTTTCTGAATGTCTCCACAAAATGTGCTTAGCAAACAGCACACATTTTGTCCACTTGTATAGCTTTATAAGTAGTATACTTAATAGTATGTACACCATTTTATTTAAAAAAGTGTACGTTGTTCCTAAAACAATAGACAAGCAATACAAATACCATTCAATGTTTTTTTTCTTTTTTGGTTTTCATATGAAAATCAAATGATATAACCACATTTAACTTTACAGTCCAACTTAAATGTTATGTGATGAGCCCCCCCCATGAGGGGTACTAAATGAAAGTGTACACTAACTTTTACTGTGATCAACCTATTGAAAATTTTTTAACATTGCAAATGCTGTATGCAAAGCTCTGCCTTCCAAAACTGTCAGTAAAAACAGAATATACTGCTTATCAGCTAACTACAAAGGCATAAACTAATGTGGTATTCCTAATATTACACATTATATATTGGTTTATGTCTGGAAAACACAATTTCAAAATATTATAATCAGAGACACTTATACTGAATATCTTGTATATGTAGTGCCTAACCATGTGAAGACATCAATATAAGAAATATTATTGCACAGTTCCCGTTCCATTATCGCTTTTTTTTTGTTCTTTTCTTTTGCACATCTTCCCCTTTTTAAAATTAAAACTCTGAGCTTACTGTCAATGTCTGTGTTCATGTATGTAATCTCCATTTAAATATTTGTCTTAAACATTTTTCTGAAAATAAACGCTTTCGCAAACATCGCTACAGTCAATGCAATTATACACAAATGCTAATATGAAGCAAGTCACATAAACCATAATATGAAGAAAGTACAATTAAACATAAAGGTTTACTGGAGTTCTGTTCCAAAATAAAGTTAACTGATACTTGTTAGTACAAATACACACATCAAGTACAAATAAACTATATGTTAGAAAATGCTGTAAAAACCATTACTGCAGATTTGTACACCTCAGCTATTTATTCTTAAATGTGATTAATCTTACTCATGTTTGTTTTTAAAAAATGGTTTTCATCATGCTAAATTTAAATAATACTTCAAGGAACAACAGCAATAGTTTGAAAAGATTACTGTTTCTTGGTTTACAGCCTTTCAAAGGACATTTTAAGTGCATTATTCCATGCCCAAAAAAATATTTTTGATATCAGACTTAAATTTTGAAACATGTAGTCTTAAATAGTTTCTTTGTATGGACTAAACGTCACCAAATATAAACTAAAATCATTAGGTTCCAATTCATACCAGTTTAAATAAATTCCTGTAGACAAAAAAAAAGTTGTCTGTAATGGTCACACAATGATCACTGGACCACCTAAGTACATGTACTATTCTTAAATTGACATGAGCATATAAGACACATGTACGCACATTTTCAAATCTTCTGAATATTAGTGCCACATGATCAAGATGTAATTTAAGCTGTCAATAGTTAAAAAAAAAAAAAAGTGTCATTTCTAGTGTCCTGCCTGCTTTTCAAGATTTTCAAAGGAATTCACGTGTTACACAAGGGCAGCCACGCATTGTGAGGAAGCTATTACGTTACAGAAAGGATTACACCATCCCCTTAATGAGTCCAAACAATCAAAATCGGATTTCATGCGCTTCCTTCTCCACTTTACATTTTAATAATGTATTGCGTCATCGATGCTGTCTAACACTTAAGTGATCAGACTTCACTGCAGCCTTCTGTAAATGACCCACCTTCACAAATGCGATCTAGTCTCTGCCGCTTGACTTTGTGTTTATCCATAAGGGCCACAGACTGGCAGGCTTCACCCAGTCTCACACAGCAGCGCCCGGCAACACGTCACCTGCCCTGGGCAAAAAGGAGCAACAACTGCACACTGTATAAAACCTGCTGGGAACTGGAAACACTCGTCATTTCGTTAAATCGGACCCATGCACACAAATTAGTAGAGTTTGAAAGTCGCATAAATGAGCCTGTAAAGTTGAATGCATAGGAGACAGAGGGCTAGCCGTGTTAACCAGCGAAATAGGTGTCGTCTCATTTCAATTTTACAATAAGTGTAAACCAGATTAAAGTGAACGTGTTCCAGATGTCTGTACGCTGTAAAATGTGTAAATTGTGTATAATAAGTTGGACAATGCAGAACCACAGCTAACTTCTCATGCAACTTTGAGCTTGAAGTCTTAAAAGGCACGATGGACGTCTACAAGTTAGCAAGCTAACCAACTAGCTGTCTAAAGGAATATTTAACTTGAATAACCGAAATTTAGTAAATCCCACCTACCAATTCAACAGCTAGAACGACAAATGTAACTTTTTTAAAATCGCAAAATTATACACAAATTTACCTTGGTTACAATATCCAAAAGCTCCCGAGCGGGTCAGATACGAGAAACACCGTTTAATTGCCGGAGAATAAATCGGCCGTCAGACGATGTAAATACCCAAAAAGTCTTCGTATACCTTTAAAACCGAACAAACACGGGCTGCTCAAACTGGATCGCACCGTTTGCAGTGACACTAAGGCTAGCTTAGCGAGCTAACTCACTTTTATTAAAACTACAGGCAAACTTGATCCGCTTTGGGGTCTCCTGAGCGCGTCCACGTTTCAGGTGACCGCGCGGTGGAAATGCGACAGGCGCGCGCTCAGCCGGACCTGTCCTCCTTCTAATATCCAAACGTCAAAAGCCCTTTGAAGGTTTACAATGGGACTGTTACACTTTTCCTTCTGTTTTCGATAGCCATGAAACAATCCGAAAGCGGAAAAGCGATGGCTGACCGAGGTCGGGCAAATGCAGAAGAGTGTGTCTTAGGGAAAAACAGAGGAGCTTCTGTGAACTGCCTGAGCTTAAGACGGAGGGGCGCCCACATGTCAAACAAGGAGGTATTGCATCTCCACCATGTTAAGGTTTTTTTTTTTTGTAAGGGGGGGTGGGGTTCTGAACCTTTTATATTTAGCATTGTAGATTATATTAAAACTCCAAAACTTAAACTCTTTGGCATTGCAAACTTTAATAATGCCAGAGGTGAGGAGATTGAGTGACTTTCTCAATAGTGTCATATTTCCATGGACAAAGCTGACAATTACATTCTAGGAATTGGTGGTTACAATATGAATTTAAAGAAGGGGTTAAATAGGTTCTCCAAGATTGACATACCTGATGGTATGCAGTAATTCATTTTTAAACTGTAACTGTCAACTGACCCTAATGTGCAGAAAGAAAAAAAGCCAGTATTGCTTTCAATCCTTTACAAATGTAGACCAAGTAAAAATGTTAGTGTTGACAAAATCCATAAATACTGCAAACACATTTACAGCAAGGGACTTGCATCTGAAAATGTGGAATGTCCATTAGAAAATTACACCACCTGGACTATACTTCCAGCCAGTACAGTAATGCATTTTTGAAGCACCATTACTGCCAGAAACACTTTTTTGAACTATTGTAACTTAAATACATATACCGAAATTTAACTTCCACAAGAAACTTGTCACACAGCACATTTTCTTTCCTTGTAAAATAATCTGCAATAAACTTTATTTGTACACAAACCGCAATTTTTTTAACACATAAAAAAATCTCTAAAAAGACACCAACATCACTCCTCCGAGCTGGCACCTTGACAAAATAAATTAAAATTAAAATAACATGGTTTTAACCAAACAATCACTGTACAATACAACAGTACATTGTGCCCTCAGAATACAATGGCAGCTTCTATTTCAATTCATTAAACTGTTTAAATACAGTGCATTAATTATCCATCTTTTTCCAGAAAAAATGAGGTCATATAGATTAAGAAAACAACAGAAAATATCAAATAACCCACAGAACAGCTACAAGTTCCATTCTGAAGTACTTTAAAAAACAAATCTTCTGTTCTGTTAAGGCTTATGCTCACTCCCAAGGGATTTTAACAGAGCAAAAATAACTGCAAAGAAAATGTGCAATGTAGTACTGACTTTTAAATATTTACAACTGAGGGGAAAACATTGTACAAGTCAAATTTCTTGCTACTAAAAAGAAATAGCACTCCAAATCACACAATTAGGAGAAAGTGAAAGACAGGAAAAAGTCAGTGGCTGTTTGCATGTTGCCACTACAGTCTACCTTGAAATTTCCTCCTGTCTGCTTAAAGTCATGCAGTGGAGGACACCAAACCCATAATATAAATACTGGAAATCTCTGGAATCTCCAGCACTCAATATTTTGCGATCTGGCAACTCACCCCAGGTCATGGAATGGATTTCCTTAGAGAAACAGTGACAGTAGCTAACAGCATTCATTCTTCTTAATAATGTCACTTTTATCATTACTGTAAGGTTATTTTTGAACCCTGCTGGAGTCCACTGGGAGGGCAGCTGAGTTCCTGAGAGCCCTTCCGATGGAGAAAGGTGGGACGAGGGTAAAAGCAGGGTGGCAAATGCTGGCAAAGAATGGACATCCCATAAACCTCATTAATTCTCTTCTATGAGGGTCAAGTCTAGGTCAGTACAGTCCCTCTCAAAGACACTCTGCTGTGCACCTTCATTGCTTTTGGCCTCTTCCTCTTCTTCCTCCTCCTCTTCCTCCTCCTCTTCTTCCTCCTCTTCGCTCTCACTCAAAGGTCCAATGCTTGTCCGCCCCAACCCCTCAGCTGGGGAAAATGACCCACGGAAGTCCCTCCAAAACGGCTCCATTCCTACACAAGCGTCCTCACCACAACCTATTCTCCCCTGCTCCAGCAGGCTCAATGGGTCGCTGCTTCGTGTCTGAGAAAAAAAAAAGAAAAAAAAAAAAGAGTAGAAAAGAAAAAATGATTAGCTAGCACTAAAAATGAACCTGCGGTGTGATCACGCTTTAATGGTGATGAATTCTAGCATGCACTGAACAGAAAGAGAGACAAACAACTAATTACACCTGATTTTAAAAATACACTACAAAATACTGTGGACAGTTCTAGACATTTCATAGTTTCCACAGTCTGGGCGTTACATTTCATTTCAGAACTTGTAGTTCATTTATTAGACAATACAACAAAGGGCGTATAGACAGGCTGCAGGTATACTAGTAAGCACGGTCAAAGACAGGAGGGTCAACATGACCAGCAAGCCAATACACAGGATAAATATATTGTAAGCACTTAAGAGTTTGCATGAAAAAAAAGAGCACAATTCCATCCGTCTCATTTTCTCTTGTGAAGTCATTATGATATTGAAGTCAGGACAGAGTTTAATTGTTGAAAAGATTAAAATGTAGCAAATACATAACATCTAAATTAACACAAACTCAGCCGTAAACTGGTAAAACATACCATTATTTGGTTGTGACACTGGTTAAATGTAAATGCTCCTGTCTGATTTATCAGTTCATATTGAAAAACTGATGATCAAATAAATAACAATCGCTGGAAATATAACTATATTTCTTAGTTTAAGGGCTTCAGAAAAACCAAGAAAAACTTTTTAATCAAGACAAGAGCATGTTAGTGTAATGTACAATGCTGTTCCAGTACCACAGTTATCCCAGCAGGAGGAGCCCTATCCCATAAAACCTACACGCAGGCCAAAGTCAAACTTTCACATACTGGTCAACACATTCAATTCACAGACATGCACATACTCAGGGAATCGTCAAGAACAATGATAAAATTAGCCTGTAAGAAGGAACTAACAAAGACTTGCTCCCATGACCTAACAGTGACAGAGCAACCTCACACAAAGCATACGTGTGTATGTGCCATTGCGACTCAGTGATCAGCAGGAAGCTCGCTGTGGCTGCTGCTGTCTGGCTGGGGTTTGCATTATATGTCAGTTTAAGAGAGCAACATCAAGGGGAAGGCACACATCTGAGTTACAACAGGAATTAAGGCCAAATGATAAATAAAGATGGTAAAAGCAGTTTGGTGGCTCAATGGGTAGACCATTGGACTAGGATAAGGAAGCCTCTTGGGCCGAATCCCAATAGTGCCAGGCTCTTGCTTCAACAAGGCACTCAGCACTAGCTCCCCGGGTGCTGCATGTGGCTGGCTGCCCACTGCTCCCCTCAGGGGATGGGTTAAATGTAGAACAGCAATTTCCCTCTGGGATTAATAAAGTACTACAAATTAAAGATGTCAATACTGCAAATAGTTTCACTGACTACACCATTTAACTGTTACAAGAATTAAAACTGACGTTTTAAGTGAATTCTGCATAAGCATCCACCAGACCAACTACTGACTATGCAAGTTTCGAAATGCAAGTTGGCTTGGATTATTTAGTGTGCAACACTAACACAGAAGCTACACACACGCATCAGCAATTCTCAAGTAGCATGTTACATCCACGCTGTGGGCCTCTGTTTGCTCAAACACAATCTATGAAAACAGAATCTGGAACTGGTTATATTTAACACTTTTTTTTTTTTAGACCTATTTATCATTGCACAAACTATTCCACTTCTGTATGCACGATCTGTAGCTACAGCTCAGTGTATCAGACACCAGTCAACGGAGGAAAATTGTTATAGGAATCCCTCAAAAAATAGCTAAATTAACTGTGATACAGCAAAGTTGGATAAGGCACACTTCTCTGTCAGAGAGTAACAAATACAAAAATTTTTGTATACAGAGAATTTCTGCATTTATACAAGTGTGGGGAAAAGTTAATGATATGGCAATATACAGCACATATTTACACAGCTGGACAAAAATATTTGGATAAATGGTCGTAATTTTCCACAAAAAACTTAATTTTTAAAGTCATACAAGAATATCACAAAACTGTTTATTCAATGATGATGCACAATTTCATTTCTTCTGTTGTCACTTGACTCATAGAAAAATTGTACACAAAGTAATTATTGGGGGAGGGGTATTTCATTGTCATCTTGTACACATTTTTCCACAATTATATTCTGTAGACAAGCAGCGTACCTAATTTCCCAGAATCAGAAATACAGAAAGCACTCTATACAGCCAAATGAATGTTAAAAAATAAAAATAAATAAATAAATAAAATAACAGATTAATACTACCAGCACAAAAATTAAGAATTTCAACAATGTTGGGACTGATGAGAAGTCTGAATACCCTGAGCTGTAAGGAAAATGCTGAATTTGTGATACAACAAACAAATGACGCTAATGTCACTGGGTCAGAGCAGTCTGTAGCTGCTAGCCCTGTTATGTTAGCTTATGACAGAACCCAGAAAAAAAGAAGAAAACTTAACTGAACTCAAGAGACACACTAGAAGGAAACTCTTGTACCTTGATTTAAAAAAAAAAAAAAAAAAAAAAAAAAACTGCAAAAAGCAAGGAAGAACTGAAACAAGTTTGACAGCTCGATATCTGTGACTAAGGACGGTCACTCTGTTGCGTGCCACACAGCCACTGGGGTTACTACACCATCTGAGTGTTTCACCATGTAACAGCATCACAAACCACTATTACAATGCAACATTTTGATGGTGGCAATCAGTCATGTTTAATTACAGCCTCTTTACTACACCTGCATTGAATGGGCCACATCTAGATGCATGGCATGGAAACATGGATATACTTACAAGTGTTTAAAAAAAAAAAAAAAAAAAAACACACAACACGAAGGTGTGATGAATAAAAAAATAAATAAATAAAAAACACGTGACATTATTAACAAGCAATAACTCAGTCTCACAAGGACTCTTAAGTTAAAGTTAAAAAGCCCAGGAGAATGCATCCATTTTCAGCTCTTGCCCACTGGGACAGAAGAGAACCTAACTTAGCAGTAAATTTTTGAGCCTGGCAGAATGTTGATTCCCATTACAACTGCCTCAGGAATGGCATTCGGTTTATAATCTGTTAAAGTCTTAAGGTTCTCTTCCTGGCTTGCTCCTCTCACTGCCCTACTAACCCCACCTGCCCCATCATCATCACCCTCTAACCTGTGTCATCTTGCTGAAGTCCAGCTCAGGCCGCGCACAGGGCCGTGTTTCTGGGTCGCGACGACGCTTCAGGCCCGGCTTGCGCAGCAGCAGGTCACAGGGCTGGGAGTGACAGCGAGGGTGCTGGGGGGGGGTCACACGTCGCAACGAGCATGGTGTGCTGCAGGCCGATGAAGGAGATGGAGGCATGGCCACTGGTCGGCCGGCAGGGTACGGCGGCACTGGAGGCGGGGGCAGGAAGTGGGTGGCAGCCTCCAGAATGTGAACCGGGGACAGGGAGAAGCGTCGCTGGGCAGCTGGGGGGGCGCACAGCGCCGAGGGTGAGGAGGAGCATGAATACGGCGCTGGGAAGAAGCAGCAGCAGCTGGCACCGCTGCCTCCGCTGGCATCAGCAGCATCCCAGGGGAAGCCCCATGGCAGTGGGGAGTCTGGAGACAGGGCCAGGCTGTAAAATGTGGGGCTGGATGAAGAGTGCAGTGAGGACTTGGGCGATGATCGCAGAGTACATGAGGCCCCTGCACACTCCCCACTTTGGCACCGCCGTTTCACAGGTGTCCAGATCTTGGAGGCACTGGGCCTCCAGGTATAGCGGCATTGGGCCAGGTCCTCGGGCACAGACAGGGAGCGGCAGTGACGCTTGG
>JABJVR010001794.1:0-18511 GCA_025773905.1 Chitala chitala
ATTTATATGGCTTTGTTAGTATGTATCCAGGATGGTTGTAAAGGCAAAAATAAATACTACTACTACTACTACTACTAATACTAATACTACTAATAATAATAATAATAATAATAGTGAAATAGAAGAAGAGGGGCAATGCATACATAAATAGTTTACACTTTTAATGTTAACATATTTATAAATACTGTTGGGATTTGCTGCACATAAACGTACTTAATTTTCTTAAATTTCATTAAGGATTGTAATCTGTACATATATGAATAACGCCTGAGTTCAGCATTTTGGGCTAATTTTAACAGTTGAAGAATTATTAATGAATAAATAAAACCTTGATTTACAGTTGAAAATAAAAGTAGTAAAGAAATCAAAAGCAGTGTATAGCTACAAAATCACTTTCGTTGGCATTAAACAATTCTTCAATACCTGGTAATGACAGAGGACCGGTAATAACGGATAAGGGTTTAACAGATAGTAATACCAGCAGGAGGCGCTACGCTACTAGAACTCAAGGGAAATTAATGTAGTGAAAAGTTGGTATTTAATTAACCGATAAGGTATGTCTGGTAAAATTTTAAAGATAAATTGACAAGTGGTATGGTGATTCACGACACAGATTTAATTCTGAAGTGTCTATTGCTGTACTGTGCGATTACCCTATAAACACATTTGTCTCGGTAAATGAACAAAACTGTGGGTGGATTTAAACAAAGCTTCATCTAAGTAATGAAATAATCACGGTGCCTAGCAGCAATTTACTCATACTGAGGAACATTCAGTACGGAATGTTTGTACAAAAAGTAATCTGAGGGGAGATTAATTGTTCAGCTATAGTTTACCATAAAAATGTTTACCTTTGACAAACAATGTTGACAATATTTGCCCTGAAGTGTATATGCATGTACATTAAACATTGTCTTTGCCTGTACTGAGCTATACACTGCCCCCTCCTTCAGTAATTCCTGAAGGAGCAGAAATTCTCTAGTGGGTGTTTAAATGCATAATATTTAATGCTGTCGACTACTTAACCACTATTTAGTGTCAAGTTGTTGTAAGCAGCATTATCATTGTTAGATCCCAAGACTCTTTAATAAGTTGTAATAAGCTGAAAAGGTCATATATATAAAAAAGGACATGGCCTCCATGAACAGACAAAATGAGACATGTGACTCAAGTTAGGGGATTGTTTCAGAATGTGGGTCACAGCTGGCTATAGCTCAGTTAGCTCCTCAACAGCAAAAGGCACTTAAGTCATCCAGAGTTTTGAAGGTGTGCCCAGTCCGCCAACTTTTAGTAGTTTTCCATTGTACTCTGTTGCACAATACATCTTAAATATTCTTGCCAACTGTGAAAAAATGTCAACACAAGAAACATCGAACAATAAAGGGAAAGGGACATCTTACGTATTTTTCACCATGTTATTCTATTGTACAAGTATGATTGTATGTATGTAAAGTATGTATGTAAAAGTATGTAACCCATGATAAGACGTGGGTGAATGTAATAGGCTATATTTTGTTTATTATTGTATATTTACCTATATATACATAATATACAATGATATTGTATATTATTATCCAGAGCTTGCTGAAATTGTGATAATAAAATCTAACAAAACGTCGGCATACACAATAGAAATACCGGTTATCGGGTGCATTCCACAGAATATGTCCGAACTCTTACATTACTCTGTTATCGGTTTTCAAGTTAAGCACGAAGACGTACAAGGATTGTATGTGCATATGCAGCAGTACACTGCACCGCACTCAAAACGCAGAAGTACAACACGTAAGAAAGGTGGTTACGGAGCGTGATGGTGCCCAAAGCGATGTGGTGCAGTGACCTCCTTTTTAGCTGAAAGCCAAATGCTGACTCCGACACACTTTCCCACGAGTTAATTCTAACCCAGCGTTGTGCAGTATGTCGTTATACATTACTTAAAGCGTTTATCAATAAACACACTCCTTTAACCATTCTAATGTTAACTCAAACAATTAAAAAACAAAAATATCAACAAAATTTCATTACGGGAATGATTACGCGCCAGTGCACCCATTGGATATTATATTTTATTTTACTAATTTTGGTTCTAATCGCTGTCAAGATATTGTTTTCATGTTATTAGGTGCCAGATGAAATATGATGGTGATTAATTAAATCATAAGATAATGCAACCTTAATGGCTAGTATGGCACTATTTTTTAAAATCTTAAAAGTACTTTTAAAAGAATAATATCAGGTCCGTTGACGTGACATAATGGTTTAGATTCATATTCCAATTTCCCCCTGGGACCAATAAAGTTTTTTTTTTTTTTTTTTTTAGAACTGAATTAAAAAATAGTTTTTATTACATTCTTATGGCGGAATAAAGTAAAACGGCTTAGCGGCCAGGTGTGGACGCCAAGCCACATGACGTAGCTGTTTGTTCACGGAAGTCGCTTTTCGGCCGATAGTGGTTGGGAGGGGGGAGTGGAGAGGAGAGGAAGAAAAGGAAAGGAAAGAAGAAAAAGTTTTAGACAGCCATTCTCTCACAGGCTAAAAGTGTCGTGTCAGCACGAAACTCCCCTTAACATTTTCTCTGAACTTTAATGGTTTCGTCGCTGGTGGGCTAGGGTTGAAGAACCGAAGCGAACGAAAAGGCGAAGAAAGACTGCGCGTGAGAGCTGGTGAGTTCTAAAGTTACCAGCACGAGCTCGTTTCGCGTGGCGAGTCGGCGCGTGGGCGAACGGACGTTAAGAGCTGGGCAGCGCTCGTGATCGTCGCTAAGCTGAGCGAACAGCCGTTGGCGGTCCTTAACTACAAACGGCATTTTGTGGAACGTGGTTGAAACTCAAAACTCAAATTTGAAGTAGTCGGTTAATACCTGACTTCTACTGTGTCAACTGTCAGTGTGGGAGGCAGCTGTCCTCGCATACTTGCTGGATAAAGTTATTTAATGTTGACGCCATGCTTTCCTCAAGTCGGTCAAATTCAGGTGGAGAAGGTACCGTTAAATACTGAGGCACAGTTTGAGATATTTTTAACGTAAAATAGTAGTAAGTTGCCGTGTACACGTATGGACCGTGCTACTGTAAACAGGGAATCTCTTTGGATTAGTCAAACCGTCTGCCTGAGTGCTTCGTCTGATTTCTTCTATATTTGCAAAATACTGTTATAAGTGTTCTGCTAACAGGTATAAGCAAGAAAGTTTGTCTTTAGTTTATTGGACACGATATGAAAGCAGATGATAACTAGCGCCCTAGATTTACTGGTTATACATTACTAACAGCGTATAGGTGGTGTATATGTGTGTGTGTGTGTGTGTGTGTGTGTGTGTGTGTGTGTTGTAAACGTTCCTTGTTCTCATTTACACTGAACATATTTGCATATGTGTAAAGGGCAGGTTATAGTTTTGAACCAGTCACTGTGTTTGACTTAGTAAACGGTAAAAAAGCATTTTTAATACAGGAAATACATTTCTGACACTAATTTTAAATGGGGAAAAATTTGTTGGTCATATACTACATTTAGTAATTAAAATATAACGATCTGTGTACCGTCCTCATTTTATCCTGTATTTACACACTGTCTTATTAATCATGTGTACACACCCCGATGGAATCACTAGGGTTTTTTCAGCTACAGAAATAGCATTGGAGATCCTGGACAGCCCCTGTGTTTTTAGGTAGCTTTTTAATTTAAAGGTCAAAATGTCAGTAGTTCACAAAAGTTACTTTGTTATATAGGTGTCATTACAAACAGCCGTTTCTCACCTCTGAAAATTTTAAGGGTTTCAAAATTTGCTTACGGTTCTTAAAACCGAAGCAAAGTATATTTTATTAAAAGATTAGTTAAGTTTTTTTCCATCGAATTTCAGGCCTTTTCCATAAGATAAAACGACTCTTCGAGTGGCAATAGTTGTCAGAATTGCCTTTAATTGCTCTCAGTATTTGTGTGTAAGCATTAAAAGTTGGAACCATGGCTGGGATTGCATCAGTAATGAGAGAATTTTCCGTGAATATTGAAGAATAGCAGCATGACCTCCTGGCTCAGCTGTTCAGCAGGTGATTTTAAAAGATATCATGCCTCTATGGGTGCAGTTGTTTGTAGTGTAAAATTGATTTTGGCAAAGGTTTCAATAATGGTATTTTGCGCTGCTTGTGCCATGTTTCCCAAGATTTGCAAAGTTTTCCTTTGTTGCAAAATCTAGTTATTTCAGCGTTAGGTATGCGTGTTCATTGTAGAACATGAGCCTTGTTTGGGTGGCAGTATGTGGTCTAAATTTTATCACCTGCTGTTTTAGAGGCGAAGTATGAAATGCACCATGCACTGAAGTAGAAATGAGTTTGACAGTGACAGCTGCAGTCTATTTTGGCAGAATTTTAGAGGTATTCACGAGAAATTGGAGCTACGTCTCCAGCAGCTAGAATGTTACTCTCAGCTGGACAGATTGTGGTTACAGTCTCATTAAAAAATGGCAAGAAATCAGAATAAATACAGGAATAAATATACTTCTCTTGTGACTGAGGGTTGGTATATTTTGCCTAGAGGATATTTTCGATCTACATTCTGTAGATTTATCGGGTCTTATGATTCCAGTGCCAGACTTCCCATAACTGAGCTGAGGTGCAAGCTGTTAGTGACATGTCAGGACTAACTTGATTTCAGTCAGAGCAAAAGTGGATCAAATCCCAATCCATCAATCATGCATGACAGACCTGGCTTTTCATAAAGCAATTGATTTTACTGCATGCTGTGGTCTTGTTTGTGTGAGATTGAGTTTTTCTTTGGAGCAATTTTCACCTGTATGTCACGTGTTGTCCTATTGTCTATTGGATGCTATTTCAGTATAGAAAATGGCAGAGTAGTGTCTGTTTACTTGACAGAATTGCTGTGACGGTTTACATCTGTTGATGTGTGGCAGACAAGAATTGTTTGTTACTGACCAATGTGTATGTAGCTCAGTAGATATCAGATGGACACAAGAAACTGTGCCTCTAAGTCTGTTCAATATGGTATTTCCCCACCTTGATAATGACACCAAAGAAGACACATTTCATGAATGTGGCAATAGAAAGATGAACCGTTAAGGAAATTAAATGTATTTAATTACTGTGCTATATATCACAAGCGCTCCTCATTTAAGATGCATGGACTGTCTAATTACTCACAAGTAGGAGAGAAAATGAAGTGTATGGAGCAGCTGTGGGTGTGGCCTTATTACTTAAATCTTCTCTCTTTGCTAGATCACCTGTATGTGCAGGAGCTGCTGATGGAAGTGATTTATGGCAGGCTTGTGTACGTTGGCCAGAATCTTGCCCTGACAACCAGTGATGCTTGCAACAACTTAAGACCCTGGCTGAGGTTGTGTGTTTGGCAGCAGGGAGTCCTCATGCTATAGCTGCCACCCTCCCCAGGAGCGTTGGTCTTGTAGGGCTGTTATATGGCCCACTGATTTCTGCCTGTGGGTACTGCTTCCGTCTCTTTGTGCTTCCCCCAGGGAGGTCTCTGTTCCAAGCCTGCTTCACATCCTGCACTACGTCGGCTTATTGCAGCAACCTGCCCACCCCCACCCCCCCATTGAATTAATGCACATTCCAACCTTCCATTACGCTATCAACCGCTGAGCTCATCTGTGTCGCTGTGATAACTGCTTGCTCTGTGTATACTGTAGAACAATGTCATGAAAACTGTGTAGAGGCAATGGTGTGTAGCTTGTGCTCTACATTTGTGCTGCTGATGTTTAACTTCATTGTGAGCAGGGAGGTTGGATATGAGTCCGGCTGTGTGAGCAGGATGCTGCACCTGCTCTGTAGCAGCTGTACCTGGTTGCTCAGTAACCACAGGGGTCAGGCAGTGTGACAGTACGTAATAAGTGTTATGGACATTAACATTGTCTTTGCCGATTGTTTAGTACAGCGGTTATTTCCAGATGGGAGAAGGGTGGTATTCAGATCTCCCTTTTTTTATATGTCAAGGCAGAAAGGTGTAAGGTTTGGGGTTTTTTTTTTTTTTAAGCCTTTAGGTATGTCAATTTTGTTAATATCTTGGCAACTGAGAAAATATTGTAAGAGTTGAAAGCTTTAAATGGGTTCAGTGACTGCTGGTTCCCAGACAGCGTTTTTACTAAGTGTCAGGCTTTAAATGCCTAGACTTGATAGTTCCAGTTTTAGGGTCGATGATAGAGGTGTTTTGCCTTGGAAGAAATGATTGTTGACTTGCAGGTTTGACAGTCACTGGCTCAGCACTGCTGGCTGGCACTTCGCTTGTCCTGCTCAGCGTCGCCGATGTGCCGTGGCCTACTGCTCTTAAGTTTTGGGCTGCCATGTTGTATCAGCAGTGTTTTGTGACAGAGTGCACAGTTCAACTGGATTACGGTGTGTGCGCATGTGTGTGGCTCTCGTGTTTGGGACCTGCAGAGGGAGGTGAGGGAGCGAGAATGGAAGGAGCCTTTTGCTGTGGAACTATGTCTGAGGTTCTGGCCGTGTGTGAGAACTCTCAGACAAACGCAAAACAACCAGGAAGGGAGGGCGAGGGAGTGCAACCCAAAATAGAAAACTCACATGTCTGCACTCCAGCAACCGATGCTTTATGAAGCAAATTCAACTGCAGAGGCCAGGCTGGAGAAGTGAAATTAAAGCATCTGCTTGGAAAGCAGGTGGCATAACTTAGCGTTGTGCCTGTCTGTAGACAGTGTTCGTATAAGTGTAAACATGGTCATTATTTGCACGTTTTGCACTCTGTCACGTTCTCTGTTAACGTGTAAAGCTGACATTAATGCTCTGCAGTATGTAATGGAAGTTTATAACTTGGGTAGTGATGTCATTCAGCAAATTTGTGCTTGTATAATGTTTTTTTTTTTTTTGTCAAAGGCAGTGATGGATTTTTCTGAAACTGTATTGATGAAACGAATTTGTAGTCTAACATCTGGTCTGCTGGCATAATCATAAATGTAACAAATTTTCTCGGTTTCATGAAAAGGCTTCGTTGTCATAAAGTAGGTCTACACAGATGCTGGATTTTCAGGGCAAGGAACCTGCATACTAAATCATGGTCTTTCAAGCCGACTTCTGCAGTTTTTTTTTTTTTTCCACAGTTGTGTCTGCTGGGAATGGCCAGGAAAGCTAGGTGGGAAGGAATTTAAAATGTGTGAAATACGCCAGTGTATGCAGGGCTTTCAGTTAGCCAGGATAATGCAGGCAGTTCTTGGTTGTGGCTCTGAGTGTCGGTAATGTGGACTGTGTGCTCTATTTTGAGCCTCTTTCTGTTGCCGCTGTCCAGCCTGACACGCCACGTCCTATGTCCTCCAAACCGAAGCTTGTCAGCTTGAATCATCTGCTGCTGTGCCTTTGTGCCAATGCTGCAAGGGCAAATGTCCCGAACACTTGACTTCAGTAAATCCAACTAGTCAGTCTTGAGTTGCCTGTAGGTCTTCATTCACATCAGTTTTTCGGCTAAATCTAATTAGCAAAGCCTGTCTGAAGGATTTTGTGTGTGCATGCGCACGCATGTAGGAGAGTGCCAGGAGAACAAGAACATTGCGCTGAGCTGTCACAGCTTGTCCTGTGTACAACACTAATTAATCTTGTCCTTTAGTGCAAAGGCTAAATGAGCTTCTGAATCAGAAGGATGAGTCTGCTTGATAAAGAATTTCATTACCGTTACGGTCTCCCTGCACACTCTGTTTTGAGGCCATTTTGCTTCTTTTTTTATTCTTTAGAAAACTCCTCAAAGATTCCAAAGAATGAAGTGTACTCAGTATGTGTGGAACAGATTGTAACCTAGTAACAGGATGACTAATCTGTTGCTATGTTCATGCTGCACAGCCGTCAGTGTGTCTGTCTGGAGGACAGAGCAGGTGGCCTGTCTGAAAAGGGAAAGAAACAAGAACAGTGATTAAGAGCAGTGATTATTTAAGAATTGACAATAAATGAAGACTTGCAGTATTTGCATTTTTCACCTTACATTACTTTCAATTTCAGAAAACAGATCTTGAACAAAATAGGATATAATCAGTGTAATTTCCATCCTGTTTAGGTGTCACAAACACATCGCAGATTCAGATAAAAGCTGATGATGGCTCATCAGGAGTCATTATTTTCCGGACGCTTTGCTTGTGTGCTCGGAGGTTAATGATGAGTCATTATTTATGCTGAAGAAGCTGTGACATTTCTCCCTGCTTTGGGAGTTTGCAGCAGAAGGATCTGAATGAGTGCTTTAGGGCCTTCAGCTGCCTCTATTAAGCCATTCAAACATGGAGGTGTGTGGATAATTTTGGTTTCTTTGCGCCTTGAATGGACGGTTTGAATGCAGGTTAGGAGCAATATGGGCTGTCCTTTCACTGCTGTGACTTGACTCCTTATGGGAGCTGAGGGAGGAATGTGACACCACTCGCTGCCCCGGGTTAAAGTGGGTTAACAGATGAAGATGAGCGTGGCAGTGGGCCGAGGGAGCGCCGTCTGCAGCGGGGGATGCGGGCCAAGCCGGGACACGCACACGCCTCCCTCTCTGGGCCATTCCTGTCATTCCTCAGCGTGCGCCTGAGCACGACGTGCTCCTCTGCTGCTGCCAGGAGCGTCAGCCCGCAGCCTGCCTCCGCCCATGGCTCGCCTCCGCCTGCCTTGCTCCTGCCGAGGAGGTCCGGGGTATATGTGGTGTGCACGCTCACACTGTTTGTGGTCTTTTTTGGGGCTGAAGTGCATGTCGTGTCTCCTCGTGGAATACGTGGTAAGGCCTGCAGGCTCCCTCACACTCACTGAGGGGATAGAGGTTGCACATTTAGTAAGTTGTTACCTTAGAGCCTATAAGGGTTAAAAATGAAGTGAACACAGCACTGTCCAGGTAAAACCAGAACAGACACGGCCCAGTTTTTTTTTTGTCAATTTCCATCCCTCAACCAGAGTCTGGTTGTTTTCATAAATTAAACTATAGCAGCGATTTATATATTATTCTATTTATTTATTTATTTATTTATTATTATTATTTTTTTTATGAGAAAACACAGCCCTGCCCCCTTCCCACTTGTGCACGGTTCTTATTGCCTCTCACGCTGTGTCTGACTCTTCTGCTCACCCTTAATCTCATGGTTTCAGGTTTTCTGTTCCACAACAGAGGAGCTCTGGCATCATAGTGTGCAGCTGCTCTGTAATGGATATTACATATTATTTTATTTATTTATTTATTTTTTTTAATAAAGATACACAGTTGACAGCAGGGCCTTGGCCAATGACTACAACTATAGAAACAGACGAGTGGTTTTTATTTTTTTTGTCATTGTGTCCAACATTAGTGAAAACCACAAGGCCGCTAAATGGAGTATGTTATGAATGTGACTGTAATTCTCTTACTGAAATGGAAGTCAGTGTCTGTACAATTTACATGTACATAATTTATGATCTCTTCTATAAATGTAACATGACGATACAGTTCTTCAGGTTTGATTCTTTCTTGACTCTGGCAGTGCAGAATATGATGTACAGCACTCACTTTGTGGTTCTGTTGATGAAAGTACTCGTTTATTCACTGCTGCACATGTTTCTGTGTGAAAATTCTGTACCAAACTCTGGGTGGATTGGTCTGTTTGCATGTATACTGTATCTGTGACTGTATTACCAAATCAGCACTTTAGACACAGGAGCTGCTGGTAATGCCTTTGTGTGCACTCTAAGTGTGAGGTATAATTAGCAATCCCTTTTACCAAAGTGTTAATGCCTTGCCTGTGGTTTAGTGAGGGACTGGGTGTGGGGCCCAGGTGCTTCCTGCTGTCCTCTTACCTGCCTGTCATTCATGAGGTACTCTGGTACTCCTTGTTACCCTGTTTCCTTGGAGTTTGTGCTGTGTTGTCTGTGTAAAGCTCTGACATTACCGTTTACTCTTTTGTGTCTCCTTGTGTTAAGTTCCCTGCAGCTTTCTGATTCAGGGCTATGGGATTTGCTGTCTTGATTTTGGAGTTTTATCCAACCCTTTCATGGCCATATTTAGTAGTGTAATATAGCTGATGATGATGATGATGGTGACTGAACATTGTGTTTGTAGTCATTAGGGACACTGTGACTCACCTTTTACTGTCTTGGGGTGTGTGCACCATTTCCGGTTTATTGAGTTTTGTTTTGAACTGTTCTCTTGTGTGTGCACACGTGTACAAGGATGAGTGTTTTTTTTCTCTCTAAGGTAATGCTTGTTAAACCAGTCGGTTTACCTTGAAATAAATGAGTAATTTTAGTGTTGCTGTTCTGCTGGTGTTTGCTGTAGAGCTCACAGGGGAATTTAGTGTAGTGTGGAAGCTCAAATGAAAGTGATGAAAATGTGGACACAATGTCACACTGCATCATGGTAGATTACTGATGGAAAATGTGCTACATAATTCATCCTGCATTTGTTGGGCCAGAAAGACAGAGAGATACTGTAAATTCAGTCTGTGAGCTGTGAGCCCTCCCACTTTTCCTCTCTCTCTCTCTCTCTCTCTCTCTCTCTCTCTCGCTCTCTCTCTGTTGCTCTCTCACCCCCCCATCCCTCTCTCTCTGGTTACCAGGCAGTATTCAGGGAGGAGTCATTCGTGTGCCTTGCTCTTTCTACTTCCTGAATATACGTGTGTGTGTGCGCGTGTATGTGTGTGCGTGTGCGTTGTCGGTGGGAGGCAGAGCGGGCGGGTGTTGCTGTGTGTGCTTGCATACACACATACGCAGACACGCACGCACGCACGCACATACATAAATGCCTGGCGCTGCAAGGAGAGAGGCAGGGCAGGGACCAAAGCAGCAGCCGTGGCGGCAGCAGGAGCAGTGCGAGTGTGTCCCAGCAAGTCCACGCACACACAGAGCGTACGGGTGCCAGGGAGCAGAGCGGTACTTCATCGCAGCGGAAAACACAAAACCATGAGAGGAGGTGCGAGGCAGAGGAGATGGAGCAGTGCTCGCTTTGCTTGAACAGGCTCCGTGACACAGACTGACTGGGGACAGAGCAGCGTGTGGAAATCAGAGGGCACAGCTGAACTAGTCACCTCGCCGTGACTTGGTGGTTTTACTTATTTATTTCTGCAGAAACGAGGAAGGAGGAAGATACTGAGGAAGCAAGCACGTTTTTCCAGGGAGGGACCAGGAGAGTAGGCAAGGAGAAAGGAGCGATCTCACAGATTCATCAGCTCTCCTTTTCCATTCATAGGTGTCAGTCAGTCTGCTACCCAAGAACATATTTAGTGGCAAACCACAATTTTAGTTTATAAAAAAATTAAAACAGAAACCTTGCAAAGACTGAACAATTGCATGTAGATTCCTTGTTTTATTGGATTTCTAAGTGACTTTGGGGGGAGAATATTTCTTATAACTGGAAAATTTAATAGAGGATTAGGTGTTTCTTGGAATTCGTTCAGTCACGTAACAGTATTCCAATGTTTTATTGTAGTTTTGGAATAGATTTTTACTTGTATACAGTGTATACCTATCCTATGCGATTTGGTTTTTTAAAGAAATACATTGTAGATAGTCACTTAAACTGTTAAATAGATATTGTTACTGAGCTCTCAGATGGTGAAAAGTGTTCTTGTAGATATCAATGTTTCTTGTAGTCAGTACGTGTAGGTATTGTGATTGTGCATGCATGAGGTTCTGTAACGACACTGTCACCACTAATTTGTGAATTCATGTTATTGGTACTGTGTTTGTAATATTGTTTTTGTAGTTTCTTAAGAGTAGTCTTTAAATTGCTGCCATAGGCTTTTATTGCCACTTGTAACTTTGTCCTATACGCATTACTGGATGTCTATTACTGGTGCTATCAGCGTCTGATCTCATGCTGGCGGTAAGTGCCATTTACCCCGCTTGTGTATGTCACTTTGCTCTGGTCACCTGAATTGGCAATGTTGATTCTGCTGGAGCCATCAGATTGTGCCTTTGGACTGTAGCTGCGTATAGGTGCTGTCCTGCCATTGGTCTGCCAGGTCATGTTAACCTTTCACCTGTTGCCGCTGATGAGATTGTTGAAGCGTGTGCTGTGATGGGCAGCGTCTGACAGTGCGATGTGGACTGCCCTGTTCCTTGTTTGTGTGACGACTCGGTGGTGTATACCAACTTGCGGCAGTCTCAGGGTTGACTTGATATAAAGGGACCCTCACTGTGCCACTTTTTCTGCACTAATTAACGCCACACTTGTTAACACTCCACTTGGCTAAGCCACTTTGGCGATGCTCAGATCAGTGATGTCCTAGAGTTGCAATGTAAACTGTTTGCGTGTTACATTGGTGAAACTAAGTTTCAGCCTCGTGGCTTATTGAAGCTGATAGTTTTTTCTCTCTGTACGAAGTGCTGTACTGTGAGACTCCACTGTACGCTTCAGTGCTGTGTTACTGCTGACATCACGTTTGGTAGCATTCGCGGTGCCACGGTGTTTCCTGATAATGCAACACGCTGCTTCGTGGATGCAAACACGCTACTGTGGTTGCACGCGCAGCTCTCTGTGCCATACTGTTAACTTGCTGCGCTGTGTTGACTGCCACGGTCTGGCCCTTTAGCGGGGCACCATGCTGCACGCCGGATTCCTTGCGGTGCTGCTGTAGCGACCAGTGACCATGGCTCTTGGTGCTCTAAGGTGCTACATGGCTGTGGTGCTGCTCCAGACTTTAGCTGATGCTCTTTGGTGCTCTGTGGACTATTGCAGCTCCTCTGTGCTCTGTCACTTCTGCTGTGCTGTCTGTCAGTCTGCAGTGTTCTGCACTGTAAAAAAGTGCTAAAAAATCCTGTAGCTGTGCTCAAAGGTGCAAAGTATCAAACATTCGATACTTTCTAAATGGTGCAAAGTATTGAACATTCTGCCGTTAACAGTGGTGTAGCTGCTGTCGGGTGCAGTCACCGGTGCACATGCGTTAACTTCCATTAGAAGTAAATATTTCATAGAGGACCTCCTGCAAGAGGCTTGCTGACAGATGTGCTCACTTTTAATACTTGCATACTGTACACTTGATGATGCAAATAGCATTTGTTTGTGGTGAACTTTCTTACACACTAAATGCTGGTATAGCATAGCAGGTCACGTGAAGTTCCGATGGTGTCATCCTGCTGCCCTGTCCTCTGTTTGCCTTGTTAGCAGGCGGAGGTGCTGCTTACTCAGGAACTTCACTGCTGCCACGCTGCTCTGTTCAACACGTGCACTTCAGCCCACTAATAGTAGTTTGCTAAACCAGTGATTAATTCACATGTTATGGGCCCTGGATAGGACTTAGATCGTTAACACGCTGAGAGGGAGTGTAATAAAAAGTAACATCTTAATATTTGCTTACTCTCGCAAAACTGTTAAACCTCTGGACCGCACTTGGTGTTGCCGTTATCTGGCTCTGTGGCACCTGCCAGTGGTTTCACCAACAGAGCCATATTGATCAGAACACACGGCATCGGGGTTGGGCTTACAGACACCATTCAGAAGGCCAGTTTATTTTTCCAGCTTTTTTCTTTTAGTTCTGTGACTTCTGCAGTTTTTTTTTTTGTAAGTATGTAATTGATTTAGTGTGAAGGGGAGTTTTTGGGGGTGGAGTAATAGGTTTGGGGGGGGGCAATATAAAAGGGGGAGTGTTTAAAAAAACCAGAAAACAGTGGTGAACAGGGACAGCCTGGAGAACGGGAGAGGTGACAAGGGTGGGGGAGAGGGGGAGCCTGAAATCATCTGGAAGAGGAGGGAAGGAGTGGTGGAGAAGAAGGAGGAGGTGCAGGAACCCCCGAGGGACTACACAGTGTGGAGAAGGAGAGAGGGATTTAAGGAAAAGAAGGCTAGGGAGGAGAACCAGCGGTCAGAGAGGAAGGCAGAGAAGGAGCAGGAGCCGGAAGTCATTTGGAAGAAGAGAGAGGAGGTGGAGGGCAGGGGGAGGGAGAAAGGAGAGTCGAACCACAGAGGCTGTGAAAGCGTATGGAAGAGAAGGGAGAGGGAGTGAACAAGGAAGGAAGGACAGATGCAGACCTAGGAGAGCTGGATCAGAGGCGCAAAGTCACCGTCTGACCATCACTTTAATCTAGTTTTTCAGGGAATCTCTGGTAGTGCTGAGTGCTGCCTTGCAATCCACTGTGCTGCCTAGCGCTCTCTCTGTATTGAGTTATTCTCTTGTTCTCTGCCAGCCTTTCAGCCTTTCCCTCCCTATTGATCTGTCTGCTGCGTGGCAGCGAGGAGCTCAAGTCTCCATTGAGGAATACACACTCTTATCTGCAGGCAATCTGCTTCTCTGCCTCTGGTGCTGTCAGACCTGAGCTCCTCAAGTGGGCCTTGCTGGGCTCTGTCTACCGACACAAGTGGGGAGGAGGAGGCGTGCATGGCAGGGCGGGTCAGCTGGGCTGGCAGGCAGACGCCAAGCAGACACGAGTCCTAAACAGCCGTGCAGATCTGGAGACAGCCATAAACACTCTGGCTCAGACGTCTAGAGAAATATATGCACATGCTGTCAAGTCAGACAGATGCAATGTGACACTCTTTCAATTTCAAAGGTGCTTTTTTCAAAATCGTGTTAGGCACTAACCTAAGAGGCAGACTGTAAGACACTCAGGGGGTCAGTTGCTGTTCGGTGATGATGGTGATGTAGGTAGTGTGTGTTTGTGTGTAAGCTTTGGTGGATGCAGATGGCTGAAGTGTTTTGCCAGGCGATTCCAAAGCAAGCCGCACAGACCTGAAGCATCTGATAATGCAGGGTATACAAGAACCCACGAAGATATGTGGAAAAAGAACATGCGTCGAGACAAAGGGTCAAAGTTTTCTTTTGGACAAAAGAAGAGAGACTCCTAAATTCAAAGGAAGAACATAACAAAAACCCAACAAAACCACAGAAACTGTGGCTTGACAACAACAAACGTTTAAGAGAAATATTTGAAGACCAAAATGGAGTTGGTCCCCAAAACAAAATACACCCACTTTCGTAGTGAATCTCTCAGCTCAACGGATGATACCAACTCAAACCCATCCTTGACTCCTCCGGCTCCCTTGACCCCTCTCACTCCTCCCGGTTTACCTTCCTCTCTTTCTTCCACTTCTCTTACACCCATTCTTCCTCCTCCATCACCTCGGCCAGCTGAGAACAGTCCCACAACACTCTGCTCTTTCTTTCCTCGCATGGGTGGCTTGCGTCTGGGTGTTTCGGCTACTCTGCTCCCTGGCCTGAAGGCAGCTGGTAGGCCGCAGAACCCCGAGGCCCTTGAGGAGCCCTTGGGGGAGCCCATCCCAGAGATGGTGCCCTCAGTGATGGCATCGTCTCCCCCTCCCCGTCCCACACAGGACATGAACCGGCTCGGTGGGGCCTCGCGAAGGGCCCGGGTGGAGGGAGGGCAGCTCGGTGGGGACGAGTGGACACGTCACGGATCGTTTGTCAACAAGCCGACCCGCGGCTGGCTGCACTCTGACAGTGTGGTTAGCACCACGGGCGTCTGCTACACGGTCCGGGTATGTATTCTTCACGTGCCAGAACTTTACTTTCTTCCTTATCCACATTAATTTGCATGGTTTATGGACACCAAAAATGTTGTTTTATGTTCTCTTTTTACACTTGGTGTAGCTTTTTATAGTGTTTTTTTTTTCTTTTTTTTTTTTTCTTTCCATAAGTGTTCTACTTATTAGAATGCTATTTGTAAATTAGTGTGAAATTTGAAAGAACCTGCTGCATCTTTCGTTAGCTTTCCCAGTCAGAAAGTAGTTGTTGTGGCAGATGTATTATTGTTAAGATAGATAAGATGCTAAAGTGAATGTAAATGTGATGTATGCCTGTTGTCTTTGTTTTTGTCTGCCTAGTATATGGGCTGTGTGGAGGTGCTACAGTCTATGAGAGCTCTGGACTTCAATACTAGAACTCAGGTCACAAGGTACGTGTTTCGGTGTGGACGCGGCATGCCCCGACTGCCCAAGTATGGTTTTGTGAATGGCGGGCTCTGCCAGCATGGAAAAACGTGACGCTGCTAGTGCGGAACACAGCATCTTAACAGCCTCCGTTATGTTTTAACCAGCATCAGCTTTAAAAATAAGCTTGGGCGTGGGGGGAGCAAAGGTTTATCATGCAGCACTGCTATCAAGACTGGTGGCTTCTCTCTCTCTGATTGTTTTTCTCTGGTTCTCTCCTCACATCTGTGGTCAGGAGCCCCTCCCAGCATTAAATATTTATCTTGCTGGCAGGCAGGCAGGCAGATGCACGCCTACCATCTTCCCCAGCACTGTGGTCAATGAGGGTGGGGGCGGGGGGCAGAGAGCAGCCTCTGTGTAAACAGCACCCCCTCAACCACATCGTGTGCAGTCTCACTGTCTCTTGTGTGTCATTTTCCAGCCAGGTTGTCTGTTGGGGGTGTTTGTTTGTTTGTTTGTTTAATTTAAATGGTTCTTTCCACTAACTTAGTTTTCTGCTACAACTTGTGGTTACGCCAAGGTTGCTGTTCTTTCCTTCTTTTTTTTGTCAAGCGTAGCGTGACGGATGCTGCCAGCATTCTACCGCCTGCTCAGACTGCACAGAACGGGTGCAGTCTGAGCACCTCTCTTCATTTTCTCGCTAGATGTTCGCTCAAAGCGCAGAGTGAGAACTGTGGCAAAAAGCTTTAGCAGAATGATTCATTGTGAGTCTTTTGACATGTGATAAGTGTATACCACACGCTTTGTCGGAGGCTGACCGCATTGTGTGAGCTAACCTCCTACCTTGTGCGTAGGGCTCTGCTTGAAGGTAAGTTGTCAGACATGAATTCTGTATGAAGTGTTATGCAAGTAGTCTACATTCCTTGTGTAATAATAGACTGGCGGTTTGAACTGGTTGCAGGGAGGCAGTTGCTGTGGTGTGCGAGGCGGTGCCTGGTGCCAAGGGGGCTCAGCGCCGGAGAAAGGTATCCACCCTTCTATCCCAGCTTCAGCAGAGCATCTCAGGAGCGCCAACAGCAAAATGCCAAGCAGCTTGGTCCTGTGTTCACATTCACACACAATCACACGCACGCACAACACGGATGCGCATGATCCCTGCAGGATTTACTTGCTCAGTTCTTTCGGTGCCTCTCTAAGCTACAGTGACCAGTGGCGAGTCACTCTCCACTCAGCCCCCAGCTCCGGCCCTGTCTCTTGTGCTCGTGCTCGTGCTCGTGCCAGTGTTGAAGGGCAGGCCTGTAGCTCCTCGCCCTCCTGTTGCTGCTTCTGTTTCGTAGCATACTCACCTAGTTTAGAAGCTGTAAATGCTGTGTTGAGCTCTGAATCCCTGTGAATGCAGGCGTTTTATACCATGTCTGTGTTCAGCCAGGAGTTGTCACGGTTTGGCTTCGGCAGTCTGTTCTGACAGTGCCATTTAATTTTGAGCAGCGCAGTTGTTTCTCGTTTTGCTGTCATCTTGCCATCTTGCGTGCTCGCTTACAGCAGAGCCCAGAGTGGCATTCTGTTCCTCTTTTTAATGGGCTGTGCTGGACAAACGTAGAGTGTGACAAGGCATTCGGTCACACAAAACAATACAGCTGCTTCTTACTGTTCATTATGACTGCGTGATGTCTGAAGCCAGGGAAGTGTTTTTGTCCCAAGATGCCCTCCCTGTATCCACACGTAGGATTACTCAGTACTCATGTTAATAAGCAGAGCTGCTCCATCTCCCGCCTTGGGCTCAGGCGAGGCCTGTCCTGTGGAAACTGCGCCTGTCATGGTTAATTAAGGGCCTGTCTGCTTCTCCACAGCCCACTGCCCGCTGCCTCTCCTCCATCTTGGGGAAGAGCAACCTCCAGTTTGCAGGAATGACAATCAACCTCACAGTATCCACCAGCAGCCTCAACCTGCAGGCTGCCGACTGCAAGCAGGTGAGGGAGGGGCGGAGCCTCACCACCGTGACGTGCGCCACCTGTGCCCCTCCAGCGGAACGCCCTCATGTTTTAGCATGTGTTTTTAGCTCGGGCAGTGGGAGAATTTTTCAGGATTTTTTTTTTTCTTTCTTTCTTTTTTTTCTTAATGATGGTGGATTAATGATGTAATGAAGGCAGCTTCATGTTTCTAATACAGCCCCCCTCATTTTATGTTTTTCATTCAATATCCCCCACCCCCCCATGTCACGCCCTCATTCCCAAATCTCGTGCTCACTCTGTCCACCGGCTCACCCTCTCTCCCCACAGATTATTGCCAACCATCACATGCAGTCCATCTCTTTCGCTTCTGGAGGAGACCCTGTGAGTCACGTGTTGTGCCCGTCCGCCGCTCCCTCCCTGCACACGTGTTCGTCCCATGCTGTCCGTTATGCACACGCGTGTCATTAGCGTGCCGTTTCCTGCCTTCTCTCACAGCGCTGCTCCTCTCTTCCTTTATCTGCTCGCACTCTCCTGCCTCCTGTTTCCTGCTGCTCTCTTCTTCCAACTTGTTTGTTTGTTCCTTTTATTAAAGAGATTTCCTTTCTGCCCCTCCCCCATTTGTACCTGCTCACCCTCTGCCCCTCCCTGTTCCCTGTTTTTTTTTCTGTCCCTTTCTCTGCCCCACACATCTGCCCCCCCCCCATATTTCCTGACCGCTCGACACCCTCTGTACCCCCTGCCTAGGGCACAGCCGAATAGGTTGCGTGTGTTGCCAAAGACCCAGTCCA
>JABJVR010001795.1:0-18510 GCA_025773905.1 Chitala chitala
TTTTTTGTCAATTTATTTGTTCTTTTTCTTTTTTGTTTACTTTTACTGTTTTTTTTTTCAGTTTTTTTTTTTTTTTTTTTGCTTGCATTTCATTTTCAGACTCCCTACTTCTGGCCTTCAAACTGCTGGGAACCGGAGAACACGGACTACGGTGAGCAACCAGGAATGTTGAAGGCCGTTCAAGCGGACCTTCCGTGTCAAGGAGAGGAGACTAATGCTGCTGTTATCGTCACATGAGACGTACCTGATGGTGCAAAGGTTCAAGCCCAGCCAGCAGTAGCCATTTTGGCAAACATCCATTTCCGTTTGTGCTGTAGTCTTGGTTGCAGTCTGGCAGGAGTGCTCGTTTGACGAGCACAAATATGTGCTGAAGCACAAGCAGATAAATGGTATCGCTGGAGAGACCAGGAAGGGGCGGAGAAGTAATATGCTGTAGCGTTTCCGTGCACCGGCTTCCGTCGCCGGAGCGTATTCGTTGACGCAAAAGCCCTCGTCGCCCCGGGGGTGGTTTCATTTGCTGCATGTGGGAGCAGAGAAGTACCTCTGAATGTTCTTGTTTGAGTTGTGCCCTTTGCTCCGTGGCGTTACATAAACACTTGAAAGGCAGTTTGTGGAGCCAAGCTGCATACCGAGCACGGATATCTGAACGGGAAGATGGGCCCGGTGTTCCGGTACCTTTTGAAGATTGGCCTTGTTCTGCTCGATGGGAGTAATTCTTAAAAAGCCAGAGGAAGGATTAACTCGGGCAACTTGGAGTGGTTGTGCCCCCGTGGAGCTTATCTGCATTCTGATTGGATGAGCTGGTTGTGTTGGACTCGCCCACCAGCCGCAGGGAAAAGTGTCAGTTTGGGATGTGGTGTTTTAGGGTTACGAATGATGTCCCCCTCCCCTTCCCTGCGACAACAGAAAACAACTGGTTCAAAGCACTCATTTGTTGTTGGGGAGTTCACAGGGCTGAACCTTTAATCAATTCCACAGATGAAGGCCTGCTTTGATGGCGACCATTGAGGGCCGCGGGGTGTCTGTGTTGTCGCTGCGTTTTATTGCGTGGTCCGCGTGAGAAATCGATACCCCCGACTTTCCGTCTCACGGACGGCGCTTTCTTGCGAATCCCGCTAATGTTTACCGCTTCCCCTTTCCCGGCGGATTAACTGCGTAAGTGGTCTCTTTGATCAATCAATGGGAGAATGTAAGATGGCTTCCTCCTTGTTTTCGCTCTTTTGCTTTGCGTCTGTCTTCTAAATTCGCCCCCGCTCAGAGGCAGGCCGTAAGCACCGGGGCCATTTTAGGACACTGGCAGCTTTCCCGCCAGTCTGAATTGTGCCACAGCTATTGTCCACTGATTGGCCAAGTGTCTTCTCTGAGCCAGTTGATGTTAGTTCCTGAGCTGACACTATTGCATTCAAGTAAATGTATACTCCACTATAGGTCAGCACCACAATGAGAGTTTTTTGCATTAATGCTTATACCTACTATTCTGAACTGTTAACATAAATAACTGTGGTTTTCATCAGTTATTTCTGTTATATAATTTTCCGAAGCTGTAGTTCGCCATAGTGTGTGTGATGTTTCAGATGAAGGCATACACACTACCAAAGCTGCCAGCAGCTATTCTGTACAACAAGTTGTCCTGCCCACAAACATAAACTGGCCTTCTGCATTAGAGGGAGGCTTGATGCAATCTGTTGCAACGCCGAAGTTTGCCAGTTCACACCGGTGTGATCAGAACAAGGCAGCGGCGCCGGCTTGATTGGAATAAACGGTGCTGCCAGGCCGAATGCGCCGTATGCCCTTGAGTGCTCTCGACAAAGTACGGGACTTTTTCGTGTTTCGTGAGGTCCGTTGCGTGAGACAATCGGTAAACCATCCTTCGCCGCTATCTGAATCTGGTAAATGTCAGTGTTTCCCAGACGTTCAGCCTCAGATGATGGATCAAGAAGCATGGGTACATATTCTTGGAGAAGGGAAGCGTTTTTTTTTTATTTATGTTATTTTTTTTATTCCGACTGTCTGTCCTGTTGGTATTTGGCGGTCAGTTGTGTCACCGCCAACATTTCCAGTGTGACAGCAGCCCACAGCATGGACAGCACTACCCCCAGTGTTGCTTTTTGGTTCACAGTAGCCATCGACATTAACCATCATATGTTACAGTACAAAACCTGATGGTCAGACGCAGGACTTGATTGGTCAAAGTGATGTTTTTTTTTTTTTCTTTCTTTTTTTTTACCGCCTGCTGTCACCTAATGGCGCTTTCATAATCTGTTAGATTCATCAATTAAAACGGTGCCCATTTATTTCCGCCGAGGCACAGTACCATCTGCCAATACTGAGTGTCCTTCAGGCTATTGTAGGTTACATGACTGCCAGCTGACTTATCTGTGCATTAAAGGAAAGGGCATGCTGGACGTGGCGGTCAGGTATTTAGCAGGCATGCCCTGTCCCGCATCATGCCACGCCAGCCCCCGGGTCTTCAGCGGCATGCTGTTCCGGGGAGTCGTTTCTCATTCACTGTAATGTTTTTGTATTTTGAAACCTGGGGCCCTTGTAAGACACCTTGGAAGAAACGATCAAACAAATCGATAGACAACGTGAGTAAGTGGCGTGGAGTCCTTTGGCGCCGGCGAATGAGGGCGAGAGCATTTCGACCCCGCTGCATTGATTGGCCAGCAGGTTTTAATGACGGTCACGGCGTGGCGGTGGAGAGAGCGGGTGAACGCTGGAAAACTTTGCGAAACTTCTGCGTTACTGAGATAAGAAAGGTGAGGATTTAGTTGTGCGTTCTACAGGAGGCAAGGTTGGGTTAAATGTGGACCTCTTCCAAATTGTTTCAGACCAGTGCTTCAACAGATCTGTGATTTATGGCGAACTCTGAAAGTTGTACGGACTCGGTGAGTTAACGTTATACATTGTATCACAACAACAAAACCGCATTAGATCAGAGGTTGGATCGATGTGTTGTAGCAAATGACGCAATGAAAAGCAGTTACATTTTCAAATCATGGATTAGGTTTGTTGTTATTCTCTGTTTTACAATAAAAATAAAATTAAACGTCACACTGGAGGACTGTTTTGTTTCCTGTTTGTCTTAGTAAAGGGAGAGTGCTTCATTACTAAGCCTTATTATCAAGATTTTTGTGTCTTTTCAGAACTCCTGTTTGGCCGGCTGTGCTGAGCGGGGATATTCTAGACCCCAGTCCCGTCTGCAGATGACCCTCTGTGCTGGGGCTGGAGGGCAGGGGAGCTCTGCAGGCTGAGGGACAGCACTGTGTCTTTCCCCTGTCCTCACCCTGCTCCTCTCTTCTCTTTTGTCTCCCAGCGGTTTACCTCTGCAAAAGAACAATGCAAAACAAAGCCCGTTTGGAGCTGGCAGACTACGAAGCTGTAAGCTTCCCCTCGTCTCCTTGCCGTCGCTGCTTCTGCTTTTTTTCCATTAACGCTTTACCCGTTTGAGTGTGATCAAGCACATTATACACTAAATTGGTTTCACATGACATAGACATAAAGATAATACGCAAACGCATATACTGAATTTTTATCCTAATTAGCGCTGTAACACGTGCACCCCACCCACCATGGCAGGTGCTTGCTGAATACATTAAAGAATGACCCAACTTTTGTGTCTGCAATTTTAATTTGGACAGAAATAACATTTGTTCTGCATGTGTACTCATGGTTTCGATTTGGAAGAAATGTATTTAACTGTGATTTAAATGGATATATATATTTTAAATGAATATACACACACACAGTGCATTTGGAAAGTATTCATTTTTTTCAGTTTTGTCATGTTGCAGCCTGATACTACAATCATTCAAATAAATTTTCTCATTAATCTACACTCAGTGCCCCATCATGACAAAGTGAAAACAGAATTTTAGAAATGTCTGTAAATTTATTTACCCCTTTTCCCATAAAGCTACCACCAGTTATTGCCTTTTAAAACAAAAAGACCTATCCCTATATGTGAACTTTTTATTTTCAGATGCATTTTATTTTCACGTTAGATTTTACCATGTTTTTGGCTCAAATAGGTGATGAGTCATGTTTGTTATTTTCCGGCCACATTATCTAGGATAAATACGGTAGGTGTGTAAATGAGTGTCTATAGTTTTGTACTGATACTTGTGTACTTATCCACCTCTGTGCACATTTGTCTGCGTAGACTTATTGAGTTTTACTGAATTAAATACGGTTGCTGTTGTGATTGATTTAGTTTATTAGGTTCTTGCGAACTCACCGCATAGGGGTTTCTTGAGCCGCTTTCATTACATTTTTATTATATTATATTATTTTTCTTTTTTTTTTTTTTTCTAGGAGAGCTTAGCGCGATTACAGAGGGCGTTTGCTCGGAAATGGGAATTCATATTTATGCAGGCGGAGGCACAGGCAAAGTAAGTTGCGTCCGAACGCGGTGGTTATCCTGCTCGCTCGCCACCAGGACGGGAAACGCTGCTCACCACCTGGTTATCGCTCCCCTGTCAGACCCGCTTTGCATCATCAGCTGCCATTTCCTGCCGAGGAAATATATATATTTTTCTCCCCCAGAATGCAAAGTGGATGTAAATCTTTTTTTTTTTTTTTTTTCTTCCTTGAATCAGAGCACCGATTTGTCAGGTGTGTTAAGAACATTGTTGTTTTGCGCAGGGTTGATAAGAAGAGGGATAAGATCGAGAGGAAAATACTCGACAGTCAAGAGAGGGCCTTCTGGGACGTGCACAGACCAGTGGTGAGTGTGTGTGTGTGTGTGTGTTTACCTTTCCTTATCCAGGCAAGAGCCACATGCTTGAAAAGTGTGACTGACTTGCTGCAGGCAGCACATGGACAGGCCTGTGATCACAGTCGCTGGCATTAGGGCGGAACAGAAGATCTGGGCTTCTGACCTGCGGTGCTCAGGAGTTGTGGGAGAAAAGCATGGCCTCTGTACCCTCCCCAGTGGGGAGTTCTTGTTCCTGGCGCCTTAAGGTCAGGTATCAGAGCAGCGGCTTGGCAGACAGTAGAGCCGACACTTGGGTGTTGGATGGGTAGGTGGGCAGGTGTTTTTCCCTTTGTGTGTGTGTGTGTGTGTGTTCTGAGCCTGTTACGGTGCAGGCCACGCTTTTGGTCTTTGGGCTGAACAGCTGCAGATTGATTCTGTACTTCAGCACTATGGCACTTACTATTGATTTCCACTGACTTTCATGACAAATTACAAAAACTTGCCCAACTCTGGCGTGTAAATTTCACGACTGTTTTAGGTAACAGTGGAGAGAAAAAAAACACATCTTCCAGTTTCTTCCAGTTTATATCTGAAGCTTCAACTTGGCGTCAAAATATTAGATTTCTAATTCACAGATTAAGGTTTGATCCCATAAGTGATACTTAATGGCCAGTCAATGAATTAAGGATGACTGCTGCTCCTCAGTGCTGCCCTGTGTTTGGAAGGGAATAGCTATAATCCTTCAGTGCCACTGATCTGTATGCTACCTGCACATTGCATTCATCTGTTTTTCCTTTTGTTGTGGGTTGACACTCGATGACCTTCCAGAAGTTTCCAGCTCCGTCAGTTGTTTAGAGTCGTAGGACTTAACACCTGCTGTGACCCCCCAATGTTTGCGTTAACATTGAAACATATGTGGTCGGGTCGTGTTAAAGAAAGGTGTTGCTCATGTACGTAGCTTGGCCTCACAGACAGGGGTTGTGTCATAAATGAATGATCAGGAAGTTTTTCTGGAATGCTCCATGTCCCTGTCAGCCGTTAGATCCTCTGCCCTACTTAGCTCGTTACGGCTCATTACCAGCCAGTGGGGAACGCTGTATTGATATGCTGCGGATCGCCTCGTTGGTTGACGAAATGTCATTTCGAATTTCAGCACGAGCATATAACCAGTCTTACTTATTTGTCAAATTATCCCATAATCAAATTTTGTAATCTGTGTACCATAACTGAGAAACATCAGAACTGCAGTCGGTCTTTGCACAGCACCTGGGGTCCTTTTTTTTCCTCGGCAAGGCATGTTGTTCTTCTCTTCTATTAATTGAGCACAGGGGACAAATGAAGGGGGAAATGTGTGTTTGATGCGGCTTCCAACAAGCCCTGTCTGCTTTTTAACAGCACACCTTTCATTTCAGGGAAAAGGCAAGAAAAGGGGTGTGTGAACAGCCTTCTGCATTCTCACATCTTATCCTGGTATGAATGAATATATACCCTGGCTGGTTCTTCTGAAAGAGGGAAAACACATTCTGCAATAGTAGCAAGCCTTGCCCCCACACCATAGCTGTGTGCTAACATTCATGCTAACGTTTCTGTTCTCGTTTTCGTGTTCTGAGGCTGTTTTCAGGGCTTTGGTGCTGGGTCACTTTAACTGTGGTGTACCGCACCGTACCAAGCTTGGGCACTTCCCATCTGGACTTAATGTCCGACCCACACCAGAGCTGTACTACATCAGCAAAGAACCGGACTCCACCTTTTAAGGAGCACGACTGTATCGCAGTGAAGTGATTGGCTGGAGTGTTTCTTTACTGAACTGCAGGCGCCATTTTAATTTGTCAAGTGATGTTAGTGAAGTTTTTGGATTTGTTGAAAGTATGGACACCATAGTAAACTGGCAGAAATAAGAGGTGTGGGTACATTTAGCTGTTTAAGCAATACTTGGAAGGGTCAATCTGAAACAAAAAAGGTGTTTTGGAATATAGCTGCTAAATTATTAGTAATGAGGTTGTTCCATCTTGCAAAACAATAGAGAAAATAAAAATTTTAATAAAGCACACACGTATTTCACTGTAAATATCTATATATGTGATCCTGCAGTGCCTGCTCAATGGGAAAGCACCTCATACGTTTCCTGCTATGGAAGTCTTTAGTGGTAAAGAAATCGCTCTTCCTGCTAAGACTGATGTTTTGGTAGCAGTGGGGGAAATTAATGAAATGTCATTTTACATACGTCCATAACTGGGGGGCCATTTTCATTTCTGTATTGGTGTTTTGAACTCACCTCCTGTGTATGCGCACGTTTTTTACGTGATGATCCAGTTGGAAGAGTCGAACGTTTTACATTATTAATGACACCAGATTTCAGCTACATTCTGCACACCACAATGGAGTCGGGCATCCTAGAATACTGCCTTCATTCTGATGAACCTAAATTTGTCCCAGTGGCTTCCGACTCCTGTATGCGTGTGTGCGTGTGATGGTTTTTCCATAGCAACACCCAGTAAGCGGACTGAAACGAGTTTCACTTGTCGTTGGTCCCTTTTTTATATAATGGTTGTTTTTCATTGGGTCAGTAAGCCTGGAGGACAGGAAGAGACATGGCACATTTTGCCTTGTTTGTGCATCCCAGCGTGGCTGGCATAGAGAACAGACGGCAGAGAACACTGCTGCCCTGGCGCGAGAGGCCCACCTGGGGACGAGGGCATCTGCTAATGGGGTAGGGTGGGGGAGGAGTCGGGGTGTGGCTACTCTCATAGTGGGAGGGGGTGGGATTGGGGGTGTGGCTACATCTCTTTCAGGGGGAGAGAAATGGGACCGGGGGTGTGGCTACTGCTCTCTCACAAAATGCAAACAGTATTTACCAAGAATGCCTGATTATCATAGAAACAAATTAGCGAGTGGCACGCTAGTTTGTTCCTGCTAGTTAGAATGGCCCACTGTACCTTAGGTCTGCTGTTGTATGACCTTGTCTTTTTATAGGAATGACTTTAAAATACTCCTTTTACAGTGCATTTATTACTTTTTTTTAAGGATTTAGGAGCAAGTGGATACTAATTTTGAGGCCACGCACCCAATTATGCTAGGTAAAATGATAAAAATTGATATATATTTTTATCTCCTGGTGTTTTCCAGGTTGAACGCTGGGGAGAGTGGGCATTTAAATGGTCTACTATAATAAGATTAGATTGTTGGGAGCATTACGCAGATATCGCATGGCTGGAGTTTAGACTTCCTGTACAGTATTACTATTTACAGATAATTGGGTTCAGTGGTGTGATTAAAGTGCAGAGTGCTGTCAGTTTCTCATCAGTTAATTATAATCACTTTAGGAGTGACATGGCTTCTAATGAAGGAGTTTTCTCTGAACCTTGTCCTCATAAGCAGCTTTGTCATTATATCCCAGGGCTCAGTGCTGTTGGATTTTTCTCACACGCTCTTCAGCGCGTAGTTAGCATGTTTCTATTTCTTCTCGGAGTGAAATATGAGTCTTTAGCACGTGTGGGCTTCGCCAAGAAGTACGGTGTTTGCAGCCGTGTCCCAATAATTTGCTTGCATGGCCGTAAGAATGCAAAGAGTTCAGCTCATGATGGGTCAGTGAGGCAGCCGTGAGTGGTGACCATTATGCAGTCTGAATAACTTGACACATTAAAATTGCTTAGGAGGAACAGATAAAGAAATAATATTGTCTTATTTCACGCTTTGGCTTTATTTGCATGATGTAAACAATAATGTTGAAATGGTATTTGCATGATGTAAACAGTAATATTGAAATGGTATTTGCATGATGTAAACAGTAATATTGAAATGGTATTTGCATGATGTAAACAGTAATATTGAAATGGTAAGGCTGTTAAATATACAGTGAAGCTGTACTTGAATGTAACTGCCACTTAATTGTTCTATATTTCCTTGAGTTGCCAAAGACGTTCTCTTATTGATTGTTTGGGATTGGTATGATGCTCTACTAAAGGCCAGTGGAGAATGGTACTGAAATACTTGTTTTAATGCTGTGGTTGGGCCACCTTACCGGTTTGTGTGGCATTTGTGTGTGCGTGTTTTTAAAACAATAGGGGTGTTCTGGCACACGTTAGTACAGCTTTGTTTTGACTTCATGTTTACCAAAATGTCACCAGTGTTGTCAATGTTGTCAAGTTAAATGAGAGTGTATGTAAATTTCTAAATGTTTACCGAACCATTTCAGGCAAAGTTACTTCACTTGCAGGCCCACTGGTCACATGTTCAGGCAGGTTTTGACTTTAAATCTATGCTTTTGTAGTGGGCTCCTTACAACACCCTCCCACCCCAAGCTGTTACCTACTGTGGGGACTGTTATTTTCAGCTGTGTGTTCAGCAGAAACATTACCAAACCTGGGCCTCATTTGTCATCGGTGGGTGCATAGACAGAGTTGTATTTCTTTTTTGTGTGCATGGAATTCAGAATGTTCTCATGCACAAGGAGTGTTCCGCTGAAGTGTGCGTAGGCAGGTCAAACGCACAGCCAAAACAAGGAATCGCTCATTGATTTATAAATGTATATAAACATAAATAATTACTCCAACATATAAATAAATAGAAATACTTGTTCATACACTTTCATCTTGTGCACATATCATTTGCATGGAGAAACACGCTCCAGCTAATCACATGTGGTGAAGGAATCGCCAGTCAAAAAGCCGCATGAGAAGAGGCATATTTTACAAACGGATAAAGGCAGATGCCTCAAAAAACCGCAAAATTACGCAGACATTATCGTGTGTTTGGCATGAGAATCAAAAGCTCATACATGGGGAAAAAACGACAATGTGAATTCAGCATCGTGTCAGGGTGGTTGAGGACAAAGTGAACAGCTGAGGTCATGCTTAGATGCTGGGATTGTCAGTGGCATTGGTGGCACAGCACTGTCTGGCATTATCGATCGAGGAGGAGATGGTGACAACGTTCCCATTGCTGAGCCGGCCCGGCCGTGTGACAGCAGCGCTGATGAGATGCAAATCTGTTTGATTTAGACATGTGCCACATAAGTTATTGTAACCAAACCTTTTGTTATAGTTAAATAACGAAGGGTGGTTTGCTCTAGCTCAGTTCCCGTGGTTACCCAGCAGTTAGACTCTGCACTGTGTTGGACCCAAGTATTTGCATGTAGTGCTGCAAATTCAAGAACAAGCAAGGATTGCTATAAGGGAAGTGATGTACAGGCTTGACAGAAATTTGTATAGTATTGTACAAACAGAGCCTCCCAACTGCTGGTCTGTGAAAATTTAGCAATTTTGTGTTATTGCAGTTTTGAAGAAGCTGAATGCCTAGTATTAAGGAAATAAAGGTAGCCATAGACTGTATATGAAGTAATCAGTTGGTGAGTAACATTTTAAATTCATATATCCATAGTTAATTTTTTGTGTATAGAAATCTCATGTTTTGCATAGAAAAGCTCACACGCACTGTTTACGCACGAATCTGATCGTGGGACCGTTGATAAATGACGCTGCTGTAGGATGTTGACGTGCATGGGACAGGAATGGGCACAAGACGGATGTGTACAAGACAATCTTGACAAGAATGCTGATTTACACAGAGTCAAGAGAGACGGAGACCCCACCCTAGAGTAGGGTCACAGCTTGTACGTAGACTGTTATGGTATCTCCATGTGGGATCGCTGACAAAGGGCAAATTCTCGATTAACATGCATGTACAAGTCTCTGTGCCTGTCCAGGACATAAGAAAAAATGTGATGTCCTGTGCCGAGATACTCATCGAGCAGGATTCTCCCATGGAGCAGGAACCAAGGTTGGACAGTAGGTGTGGACATACGAATGTCACAGTTTCAGGAAGAGCAGAGTAATACTCTCAGCAGGTTCTTTACCTGAACTGCTACAGCAAATTACCTTGTCGTGTCAGTGGATAAAATTACAAGTCACTCTGGACGAGGGAGCGGGCCAGGCAGCTAAACGTGAATGGCAGAAGGCCGACAGCAGCAAAACAAACCTGTCTGCCCGATACAGGTGCAGCGGCTAAAAGAGAGAGCGGCCGTACGAGGTCTCGTCGGCGTGGGGAGTGTTGCTGGTGAGCGGAGAGCACGCATCCCGACTTGCGCAAAAGTAGAAGACCGTTGAAGGTCGAAAGTGCATGAGCACATCCTCCCCCGTCGCCTGTTACACCTCCTGGCACGTCCTGTACGGAGTTGCGGACGAACGCCTCTTCCTAATTATCTCCCCGCAGCACGCGCGCCCCGGCCTCGTCAGTCTGGCGGGCAAACAGAGAGGCTGCACACATGATGCTGATCCAGGCTCGATAAGCCTCCACGCCGTGCCTGGCTGATTAACAGTGTGCTGAAACCAGACTGTCACTGCGACCCGTCGCCCCAGAGTGCGGAGATCGTTATTATTTTGTTTGAAGCCGGTGCACGTTGGATCGCGTCCTTATCGCGCTCCTGCGATGCAGCATGCCTGCCTGGTTTGACTTGGTTTTTACACTTGAATGGGAAAGCGTATCGAATGCCTCGGCGTCTCCTCTGGTTTAATCGGACCTTGTTTGTTTAATGAAATCAAATTAAATGAGTCCGGCTAAAATTGTGGAAGTATTGTGAAGCAAACCCTGAGTGCGCACACGCATACACGCACACACACGCAGTCTTCTTAAGCAGTCTTGCTTGACCTATCATGAGTAATGCTGTACCATTTATTTTTCTCTTGCTTAGCCCGGCTGTGTAAATACTACGGAAGCTGACATCAAGAAATCCTCACGGATGAAGCAACCGCACAAAACAAGAAAGGTACTGTTGTCCGTCTAGTGAAAGTCTAGTGTCACTACATGGCTGTGTACGCCATGTGTCAGGCTAGCAAGTGGACCCGTTAGAAATGACGTGAAGTACACATGTGATTTATTTCAAGCAGGGAATCTGGTGGTAGGAGATAATTTTATATTAGTGTGGGTGGGCTGGGATTTTTAACGGAGAAACTTTTGTTCGGAACGCAGTCCGTATACGGGCTTCAAAATGACGTACGCAGCCACAGTCCCACCCAAACCCCTGCCCCGGAGGTGAAGCAGCCGACAGAGGAAGAGCTACAGGACAAGGCAGGTGCAGCGCCGTGACTCCGCCCACACCAGCAGTCACTTCCTCTTACTTCCTGTTGTTTTTTTTTTTAAACCTCTGTTGGGTTTGTGGGTAAAGTGACAGAAGTCATGGCAAAATCACCTTGCGTCACCCTTAAAAATAAGAGTGCAAGAGGTACAGCCTTTACCCTCTCGTTGACGGGAAAATGAAACCCTCATGCCTAAACCGGTACTTTGTAGACTGACAGAAGCCTGAGCTGGTCTGATATGTCTTCCTTCATGTCATTTTCAGATACACTTTTGGCAAGCGCAACTAGATAGGCATCGATTGAAAATGTCCAAAGTTGCAGAAAGGTACGTTTTCCGTTTCCTGCTGAAAGCCTAGTATTGACGTAGCGTGGCTGTTAAGGATCACTGAGTCACAGCTGAAAAGATCCATGTAGCCAGTCGTTTAAGGAGTATTTTGATGCATTACTTTTCTGGGTAGAAGTTAACGCTTCAGGGAACTTTCTAAATGCAGTGGATAAGAACACACTGCACCCAAAATGAAAATGGCTGACAAATTCTACCTCCATGCATAATCTCTCTTCTTTTCACTCTTTATTCATGTAGTATGTACACAATTTTTTTTTGTTCGTAAAGAACAGCCCTTTGAGCAAATCATGTCTAAACATCACATTTTTCCTCATGGTGGAGGAGGGGGTGATAATTGGTATGCAAAGTCTTGTTTTATTTCTGAGGTACGATGGAGATGGGTGCTGTATTTTATTTGTTCTTAATAAGAATAAAAGTAGAGCAGAATGTGGGCCTTTGTGTGTGTTCCAGCCGTTTGTGGCCAGCTCTGAACAGTTGTGGGAGGCGGGGGTAGGGGCTTCACCGTTTGGGAAAACTACTTCTGATGTAACCATGATAGAGTGAAGATTTGGCGAGTGAGCGTGCGTGAGCCCAGCAACGGTTCAAATACCCGTCGGGCTGTCCGGACGCCAAATCCAGGCCTGCAGGTTCTCTCGTGCGTATGCAGGACAGACGCCGAGGAACACTGTGAACGATGTGGAAACGGTGCACTGAGGAGCCTGCGTATGCGTGGCTCTTCACACGGCGCCCGGAATGTTAGCATTGCCTTGTCAACGTTGATCGATCTTCACATGAAAAGAACCCGCGCCGGCGAGAGCATTTTATTTATTTATTTATTTATTTATTTAAGAAACGAATATGCGTTAGCGTTCATGTCGCTACTCGATTCAGACTGTGCATAGCTGTGTATGTGCGTAACAGACGTGCGTCGTCCTGTTCGATGCTGATGCAGAGATACGGTGATGTTGGGAAAACGGGACTGTGTTGTTTGATAGTGAGTCAGCACTGTTAGCAGGGCCGTGCAAATCCACCCACATAATGGGAGGAAAGTGTGTCTTAGTTTGTTTGTTGGCTAGAATTTCTGATGGATCCGATCAATGACATGGACAGAAAAAAAGGGGCAAAATATTTAGCTTATGAAATCAAATAAGTTGCCAATCATAGGGCAGCGTAACCCAGGAAGGCGACATTGTGGTGTTTTACAGCTCAAAATGTATGCTTAGTAGGGCTCATGGCGTTATCTTCCTGTGATTTCTGACACGTGAATCTCTGTGAGAGTACTCTTCAGCTGCTGTGTTGTGTTCTCTCTCTCTCTCTCTCACACACACACACACACACGCACACACACAGGCACTAACTAACACTGCTGTCTCCTCAGTCTGCTGAGCTACACTGAGCAGTACCTGGAGTACGACCCGTTTCTCACGTTGCCGGAGCCGTCCAACCCCTGGATCTCAGATGACACAACGATGTGGGAGCTGGAGGCCAGGTCTGTATTTCGGCGCCGAATTCAGCCAGTCAGAATACTGTTAGGCGCTTTAAATTTTTGCAGTAATTGTCTATAAATGTATTCAAACCATAAATTTATTACTGATATAAATTCGTTATGTCAGAAAGCATTTCAGGCACATACAGTGGGCTGTCTTCTATTTTTCATCTACTCTTTGATCAAGTAGATGCAGTGGTGTAGAAAGAAGTGATGGGGGGGAGACATGGTGTGTCCCCCCCCCCGCCTCCACAACTGTACGCATTGAGATATAAACGTTTCGCTTTGAACGTCACGACACACCTCAAACTGCTCTGAGGAATCCGGCAGACATTGAGATAGGGCTTCCTGTTTGGACAGCTCGTGAATAGATTTTGGGTTTTATTTTAGCAAAGCACCAAACGGTGGATGCTACGGCTTATCGGGAGTCCGGTACGCTTTTAACAGGTGGTGTTTGCAAGGAGACACCTAAAAAGACAGAGGTACAAAGTCCACCACTGAGTAGGGTAAATACAGTTTCCGTGCTGAAAAGATATTAAACATTAAACAGCCCATTAAGCAGGCGTTGGGTGAATTACGCCCCCTCCATTGGCAACGACAGGGCGCTCCTTCGTGTGATCTTAACCACTGCTGCGTTCACACAACGAGTGCCCTGCATCCACAGCAAGGAACCCAGCCAGCAGAGGGTGAAGAGATGGGCCTTTGGGATCAACGAGGTGCTCAAGGACCAGGTTGGCAGAGAGCAGTTCCTCAAGTTCCTTGAATCCGAGTTCAGCTCGGAAAACCTGAGGCAAGTATGTGACGTTCCTCCCGGAATCGTCATCTGACAAAAAACGAGCATTTATTCGGTCTGCTGTTTATCCAGCATTAGTTAGTGACATGGAAACTGTGTTTCCATGGTCTGCATCTTGTATGCAACAATTTGTATATTCTGCATGCACTGTGTGACTCAGTACTACTAGGGATACATTTATGTATTTAAATTTGCATTAAAATCACTCTAAGTGCCGTTTCGCAGTATGCATATTTTGAAATATTGATTGTGCGTTACAGTGGAGTTTATATGGGATCGTTTTAACACTTGCGTACAAGAATGCATTAGTGTGTGTGCGTGGAGTTCGATGTAATAACAGGAACAGATGGAGAGGTTATGCTCCCGGGGGCGGTTCTGTGGCTCAGTGGGTACTGCCATCACCCCACACCTCCAGAGGTATGGGCTTAAGTCTGGCCCCCGTCATCATGCGCATCTGTGCGCATGCATGCAGTCTCCATGGTTTCACAGTGCCCACATGGGGTTCCTCCAGGTGTTCTGGTTTTATTCATGCAGTCTGTAGAGCTGCAATTCAGGTGTATGAAAAATTGAACCGTGTGTGTGTGTGTGTGTGTGTGGTTTTGGCTTAGGTTTTGGCTTAGGTGGATATGCAGGTCTGGAACATAAAAGTATGGTTATAATCCCACAGGTTTTTTTTTACTAAGATGCCTGCCAAATAAATCATAATTAAATTTTTTAGACATTGCTTCAGCACTTAATTAAACACAGCATCTTTCCTCTGTGTGGCCAGAGATTCAGATAATAAGGATGGTTTTGGTGTGTGTGTGTGTGTGTGTAATTTATTTATTTATTATTTTTTTTACATTTGTTTAGTTACATATGGGGGGGTTGGGGAAAAGCAATTACTGGTTTTGAAAGAGAAATTACGCTACATAGTAAAATCAACAGAACATAAAAATTGGTGATTAAAATTTTAAGTTTGCTTACATTTACAATTAGCTAGTGTGATGCGGTCCGTGGTAAACCGAATTCATTTAAACTAGCCAACTGAATACTGCCCCCTAATGGTAATAATGAATACTGTGTTGTCAAAGTACTTGAAAATCAAACGTTCAAAATGTCATTATGAAGAGCAAGCAGAGTGCAAATTGGCTTTCATCCAGCTGATCTTGCATAATTCATATCAACAGTAAGTAATAGCCTTAAACCTTTAGCTTTTGTAACTCCATTTAAACATATCACTGTAAATAAATTATGAAATAAAATACATGTATGCCTGTACTGGCTTAAAGGTACAAATATGTGTTAAACAATAGAAGCGCACAGACAGGCTACCGTTATGTACAGCGAATTCTGTATAGCGTTGCTTATGTATTTGAAATGAAGTCAACTGAAACTACACAAGAACTGCCACTGGTTAATATCAAGAACAAAGACTAAATCTAATAAAAGGTACCACTTTGAGCTGGAATACTCTCTTTTATTTACAACACTGCAATCAGCAACAACATCTGAAGATAAATTCAGTGTAATTGTACATAGTAAAGATAATTATTTTTTACTGAGAATGTTATATCTGCTTTTAAAATTCTGTGTACTTTTATGCTATTACCTGCACTGAAACTAAAGTGCTTTACAAGGTAAAAAGGCAGCCCTACCTATTTTGCTGAGGTCAGTAGAGCGGAATTCTAAATGGAAAGGTGTGCACACTAGCTAAACGTCCCATGGGTGTGCTTCCCTACCAGGTTCTGGCTGGCTGTCCAGGACTTGAAGCGGAGGCCCATTCGGGAGGTGCCTACCCGAGTGGAAGAGATCTGGCAGGAGTTCCTTGCCCCCGGGGCTCCCAGCGCCATCAATGTTGATTCCAAGAGCTACGACAAGACAACACAGAACGTGAAGGACCCTGGCCGGTATACCTTCGAGGACGCTCAGGTGAGACGGCGGTGACGATGAAAATGAAAAGTACACAAAAAAAGCCCCTCTGCATCTTTTATATCCACGAGTTCTCTGTAATCTGGTTGCTTATTTTCAACAGCGAAATTAACTGCGCATGGTAGATGCTTTGGATTTGTGTACGCAAAGTTGTGCCTTATCTAAAGGTCCAACAGCAGTGCCTGTACACGGACGTCAACTACAGACCTTTTGGTCACGTCCCAAAGGTGTACGTTCCCAAAGCATCAGTGTATGCTGTTCCACTGACCTGACGGGACCGTCCATAATGCCGTTGGTGGGGCATTCTGCTGATGGACTGCTGCTGACACACCTTCTGGTGCCTGCTAACCGAAAGGCTGAGCTGTGGTGTGTGTGAGCGCAACCATAAGGCCACACACCCCCGTCACACCCGTCTCATTTGTCCCTCTTACAGGAGCACATTTACAAACTGATGAAGAGTGATTCTTACAGTCGCTTCATCCGTTCCAGTGCCTACCAGGAGCTGTTACAGGCTAAGAAAAAGGTAAAATCCTGACACGTGCCACCCGGAACAGGATATTAAAAGTCGGACAATGTGCGTTTGATAGTCCATTTGTGTCCTAGCCATCTGCTAGAAGATGGAGTGAGTCAATACGGATATTACTGTCCACTGCATTTACATTGGCTGAATGTGAACACCTGTTGCACAAGCTTTTTTTGCACAGATGTGCTTTTCTTTGAATGTAAGATTAACAATGTTTTAGTTTCTCTTTTCTTATAATTGAGTTAAATGTGTGTGCCTTCATTCATTCATTACAAGTTGGTGTAGCTATATCATTGTACCATTAACTTTTTAATTTCTGGGAAGGACTCCATTTTATGAATTTCACATTTACGGTTCCTAGTTTTCACCTTGTTAGATTCCGCCCCAATAGGAACAGTTTATCGCCATTCTCTTATTGGGCCTCTTCAAGCTTGCTTGTCTTCTGTCCCGCATTTCCTCTTTTCAGCTAGCTGTTGTTTTTCTTGCCACTTCTATTTTGTTGTTTTGGATTTGTCCATTTTCATTGGCAAACATTCAGGACCGCAGAACCTCTTTTGAGAAATTCACTCGCAACGTGGTAAGTGGCGAGCCCGGCTCAGCCCAGACTGTTGCTTGGACCCCATCTTATGCTGATAAAGCACCTGAGGGCCGTGCCTGCTGACCTGGTGCTTTATCCCCATTGTTACTGTGCTGCAGGTCCCCCTCGGTTCCATCCTCGGCCCCACCTTAAAGTCTGTTTCACGCTTTCCTGCAGGCTCACCTTGTTTGGTTGTGCTCTGACAACTTGCCATTAGCCTACAATTTGTCTTGTCATTCTAGAATTTTCCTGCTTTTATGTGCGGCGCTACAATAAAAGCAAGGGTTTCTGTCATGTAATAAACAAATATTCACGTATAATGCTATTAAACCAGGAAAAGGTACACTCAGTAGCCAGGTCTTACTCAATGTTTTGATGTCAATAGCAGTGGGAATAAACAGAGATCAAATGATGCATTTTCTTCTACTGATCTGCTGTCATCTTGTCTACAGAAAAGCAAGAACTTATTTTGAAGCACTTCACTTCCAGGTAATCCTAACATTGCAGTGTTGCCTTTAGCCAGATTTAATTTTAAAACTTGAAATATAACTGACGAACGTGAACCATTTTAAGACGGACAAAGAATGTAATAAAAACAGCTGCTGAAAATTTCACAGCAGGTATAGGCTGTGAAATTAGGAAATATGTCACAGAATGACGTGCAGCAGCTGACTGGTAGCAAGCCTAGTGTTTTCCAGGCTCCCTGAAAGAATCAGCCTCTTAAGTTACCGTATCATTACGTTCAAGGTCTTTGTGAACAATAGCAAGCTGTTTAAATTAACTTGCCTGAAACATCACACCGGTAAGATATTGTAAAAGAATATTTTTACTTGAACTAATACGAAATGGTAGAAATATATGGTATATGATGCAGAAAGGGCGGCACGGTGGCGTGGTGGTTAGCACTGTCGCCGCGCACCTCCGGGCCTGAGGTTCAATTCCTGCTTTGGGTCTGTGTGCGTGGAGTTTGCATTCTCCCTGTGCTTGGTGGGTTTTCTCCGGGTGCTCCGGTTTCCTCCCACAGTCCAAAAACATGCAGGTTAGGTTGAGCCCGTAGTGTGTGTGTGTGTGTGTGTGTGTGTGCCCTGTGGTGGGTTGGCGCCCCGCCCTGGGTGTCCCCTGCCCT